>JAOXNO010000008.1:5967266-6016829 GCA_028565335.1 Limnodromus scolopaceus
ACCATGTTCCAGTATTTAAAGGGTGGCTACAAAGAAGATGGAGACTCCCTTTTTACAAGGAGTCCCATGGAAAAGACGAGGGGTAGCGGGTACAGGTTACTCCTGGGGGGATTCCAGTTGGACATAAGAGGATAATTTTTCACAGCAAGAGCAACCAGCCACTGGAATGATCTCCCCAGGGAAGTGGTGCAACACTGGACACTTTTGAGGTTCGGCTGGACAGGGAGCTGGGCCATCTTGCCTAGAGGATGCTTTTGCCAAGAAAGGTTGGACCAGATGATCCTTGGGGTCCCTTCCAACCTGCTGTTCTATGGTTCTATGAAAACTTTATAATAGAGATCAGTGACAATCTGTGTTTGTGTAAGATGTGACATTATGGTAGGCTGCTCAGTTGAGGATTTAATTTATCAAAAGGTAAGAAAGAATGGCTTTTAGGAATGTTTTTGTTTTCTCTGAAGTGCTTTAAATCAACTGTCAGACTGAAAAGTCAGTTCACTGAAATTGTATTGCTTTAATTTCCTTTAAAACTTGTGAATTTTTAACCATGCTGAAATGTCACTGTAGAGGCACTAGTATTTCCATCTGTCTCTGCCAAGCGTTAGAAAATGCCTGTCATATTGAGTCACTATTATACCAGGACTGATGTTACCCATTAGTTTAGTTTAAAGTCTCTTTGGAGAACAGGACTCTATACAAATAAACACTGCCACGGTAGATCTGAGAAACCAGTTTGAAAGGGCTAGTCTTTATCTGCAACACTCACAGAAGTAATACCACTGCAATTAAAAGCATTGGCACTTTTGTTAGTGATGTATCTTCTTCCACAGAAAGACTATTTCTTTTTCTTTATTTCTAGAAAAAAATTCAAAGGTGTATAGAAAAATGTTAAATATGAAAAATTAAGTGCAATTTAATGGTTTAAGTTGGCAGAGTGCTCTGCCTGAGGTAAATGTTTTGGTGTCGAGCTTTTGATTAAAGAAGCAAATTACAGTTACTCTTCTGATTAGCAAATGAAGCTCAGGAAAATAAAAACTTTAAACTACTCAGTGAATTCAACTCAATTCACAATTATTTTGGGGAATACTAAACCCATGTTTTTTACTAATTTATTATTTGGTGAAAAATAATTCATTAACTCCAAGCTTACTCTTTCTTATTTAACAGCTATTAATATTTTAAAAAAATTAAGAGTTGGATTGAGCACTTCGAGACATACACCTATGTTGTGCTTTGGCTTTGTTCTTAATCTTTGTTCTTAAGACTCAGGCCACAAAATAGATACGACTGAGATAGAAAAACATAAGCATTATACAATCTCATTTGTGGATAGAGCCATAATGAGGAACAGGCCGTTGTAACACACTTGGACTAGGGAAAAGACTGATTCTTTCTAAACTTATCCAAGAACTAGAATGCTCACAGCTTCCAGTTTACCAGCTTTCTCAGAGAAAACTTCAGTGAAAAGGAAGTCAGGTTTTTTTTTCCTGTTTTACACATCCAGTGATTCTTCAGTGAGCTGCCTTATATTTATTTTCCCTTCTGTTTATTTATCATAATCTTGTACTTTTAACACATCATAACACTGCAGCATAGCATCTAGCGTAAGATACTTTTGAACGTCTCAAAGTAATTAAAGATCTTCATTTCAGAATGTATGAATGTGTGCAGGTTGTCAGGGTCAAGTGAGTGAGCGAAAATGCTCAGTAGAAAGGAAGCAAGCTGTTACACAGCCTGGAAAGGACTTTTGTGTTTTAACTGTGACTCTTTTGTATAATAGAGTTTTCTAAAGACTGATTTACTGACTAAAAATATTTAATTACAGAGGTAATAAGAGACAAGTGAACAGCTCTTCTTGTACTACTGACTGTATGACACAGATGTGGGCTTCAGGCCGAAGTATCTGGTGGCTGTATGAGTATTTCCTCCTCTCTTGCAGCTCTCATTAATGGGACAGTCCTAACTCAGGAGCTAAGTCAGGTCCAGGTACACGATACACTTTGTGTGGCCAGAGTAAGACTAGGAACAATTTATGAACCACCCAAGTGAGTAGCTTGGGGAAGCTGTCTTGGTAAAACTTATTATTGATTTGATGCATTGTTTTTGTTTTACGTAAATCTCTGTTAAATGTTGGTTTTAATTGATACTGATTACAGCTTTTCTGTAACAATTGTTTCCAATTGCATCATCTTGTTTGCCATGAAGCAAAATAATTTTCAGAACGTTCACTCCAATTATTTAATTATTTGGGATTTTATGTTTGATTAAAGGAAGTAGAGTTGTGTATCAGTGTATATAGAGTTGTATATTAGTATGGTTTTGAACCCATAAGGTACATTTGCCTGAATGATCCCTAAGTTTTATTTGGGTGAATACCATCTACACTGAAAACTTACCGAAGTAGTTATTTCAGCAAACATCTCAATTTGGATGTGATCATTCTTGGGGAATGCTGGGCCTGTAATAGACTCTCTGTTCCAGAGTAAATATTCAAAAATAGTTTGTCTGTGCTTTCCAGGTATAGACAGGCCCAGAGTGTTAATGCTGCCCTCCTGGTTCTGAAACCAGAAAAGAGAGAAATTGATGTTTGTAGTAAGCATGCTCCTGGTTATTGGAATGAGAAGAAGGTAGTTAATGTTTGTTTCAATGAAGAAGTTACATATGATCTGGAAAACAGGCTGGTACAGAGCATTGGCGGGGTTTTGTTTGATACATTGCTATTTCAAGTCAAAAAATAAAAATGCTCAGCCTCATTATAATTTTGCATTTGTGTGTGTGTGATGCTGATGCGAAGTTGTGGAGAACTGGCGTCAGATAGAAGTGATAAACCTGGCCACAGTCCCGCTTCGGCTGTCCTGTGAGCGAGCCCGCTGGCTTGGCCGCTGTGCCGGCAGGATGTGTTACAGGTCACATGTTGGTGCCTTGGCAAAGAGTTGTCTTCAGTTGTTTTTAGAGTACTCCACGTCCTACCCAGGTTAACCAGTATATATACACTTGGGTTTGTAGAAAAAATTTCCAGCCCTTAGTCCATGGAAAATATCCAGTCTTCTTGAAACCAGTGATACCACAAAACTGTTGGCTTTTCTGACTATGAGCTAATCTCCCAAGAATGGTGTCTCTGGTTTTACAGACTGCTGACTGTAGGGATTTAGACTTTCTACCGCTTAGTTAATTGATAAGTTGCTTTCTCTCTGTCCTCTGCTTTATTTAGTATGATAAAACCACACTACTGTACGTGGGAAAAGGCTTTCATAAATATAGCTGACTACAAATTGGAAACATATTTTTGTCTTTTCTGGTTTTCCTATCAAGCCAGTGTCATCATTCAACTTTTGAGGAGAAAAAAGGGAAAATAATTTCTTTCCATAGGTTCCCTTCTGTTACGTGTGCCAGTTACTGCGTGACTTGTAGATGCTGCTTCCTGTGCTAAAAGAATGCTCTGTGCCCAGACATCTGCTGCACCGCAGCCTGGGCGCATTCAGGGCTTCGGGGCTGGGAATGCCTTTAGAAAGCGTACGTGATGATAAGTAAGGAACTAAATTTATTCATTCAAACACTTTTATTTTTTTTTCTCCTCTTACAGCATGTGGTTGTCACAGCAACAGTACAATTTACCAAACAAATGTGGAAGATTATTATAGTACTTGATCAAAATGTTAAGCAAGGATAACAAATTGAAGTCCTCAGGCTAATCTGAAGTACTTCCTCATCAGCTAATTATTCTTTGTTGCAAAGCAGTGAATGTGTGACTAACAAAAATACCATACAGCAGCTGTTTCTTAACATAACTTGCATTTGCAGAAATGCACAGACCCCTAACAGAGCACTGTGCACAAATGTTTGTGTCTGGTATACAGTAGTGATGTTCTTTAACCCCTTAATTTTGGGTTTGTTAGCCCCTACTATTTCACAGGATAGTTTTATATCCATTATAGAAAAGATAAAACAGAGTAAAAAAAGAAAAAAGACAATTGAGAATGATGAACGTTTTCCATCTTTATCTGCACTGGTTTTTTAGGATCAATTTTGCAGCATTGTGTATTTGTGAAACAACTTTGGGTACTCTCAGTCTTGTGCCTGCAAATTGTTGTAAACCCCCTAAAGAGATTTGAAATTCTGAATTGTTAAGAATACATGGTGTTACTACTACAGGCTGCATATTGTTGCATATGTTCTATAAGGAATTTAAACCTCACTTTTGTTAAGTTCTGCTAGTCATAATATTTATTTTCATGAGGTCTTTCTGACAGGGAAACGCTATCTCTCTCACTGAACTTGTGGATAATACTAGAAACATAGAAATCTGTGACAGAACAGAAAATTTTAATCCAGTTTTTTTTTGACTTCCAGGCAAATGCCTTAGAATACAGATTTCCATTTGTCTCTGCTACTGCAGTTAAAGTAATACCATCCCAGCTTTTCTTATTGGTATAACTTTGTGCATGTGACTGAAAGAATTTTGTCTTTCGTAGCATATTGTGTCAGTCTTTCTTAATGAGGAACAAATCACACACCATACCTGTTTGTGAAAATTTTAAAGCTTATATGCTTCAGCTAAGGTTCATCAGAATTGGGTGAAGCTGAATAACCACTGATTTCAGAAGGCTGGGGATTATTTTTCTTAAGAGTGTGTTGTTAGGACCCATGAACTCCAAAGTATGCATATTTATTGCCTGCCTCAGTACTATTTCCTCTTTCTCAGAAGCCTTGAGTATTGAACAAAGAAATAATAGGAAAAACTTAACTGTGAATCAAGACACAAATATACAGTCTTAGGTTTACATCCTGCTGAACACTGCAGTTCTCCATAAATACTTTTTCAACAAAATTTAGCCTTCGAAGTTGTTGTCTGGTGGATGGAGCAGTCAGAATGCATAATCTGAGTGGCATTGACTACTACATTTCAAAGTTGTACTTCAGTTCCCCTGTCTTTAAATTGTTAGTAATATTACTGCTTTGTTTGAGTCCTAGAGTGAAAATTTAAGAACTAGGTATTGTAGCTTTTTTTGCCAATTTGAAAATAATCGGTCCCCTTTATACAGTGTGATTTCCATTGATAAATTTAGTTCTGGATTATTTAGCCATGCTTTTCCTTGGTCTGTGTTATTATTTCCATGATACCATAAACTAATGAATGCTGTGTTGTCCGCATACAACATCCAGCTGCAAAATTAGTTCTAGTAACAATGGAGAAAAGTCAGTATCACTGGAAAATGTTTGGCCTGTGGAAGCAGCTGCCCATGAGCTCACCCTCTGGAAAATATCCTGATGGCTTCACATCTTAGAGAGCTTTTTTCAGTGCACAGTAGCACAAATGTAAGCCAAGGTTTGAAAAGCTAGTGCTGTGTGTTTTCTTTGGCATATGGCAACCCTGAGCCTTTCCTTTGAGAAGCAGGTCTTAAAGTCTTTTGCTGAAGGGAATAATTTTGTGATTCTTCTGAGCAGAACAAACTGATTCTCAATCTATTACTATTATCACATCATATATAAAGAAGAGTTCAAAGCGTCACTGCCCAGATGAAGGCTGGTAACACTAAAAAAAAAAAAAATCAAGCAACTAATCATCCTTCTTGCTTTAAAAGGAGGGAGGGAGAGGAACACCATTGAAAAGGAGTAGCTTGACGTGTATTTACAAAGAATGTGTTCTGTTACGTTCCAGCATGTTGCGTTCAGTTTAATTTTTTATTGGCATCCATCAGTTCAGTTTTTTTCTTCCTGCACCACACTACCCACAAAAAGCCTGTTTCCTTTCACTTTTATTTGGAATTTACAGGACCTATGCTAGCTCCCCTTCCCCGCCATCCTTTTTGTTGTTCGTGTTTCTTATTGGTCCTTATTTCTGTTTCCTGAAAAATTACTGTTTGTCCTGAAGAAATGCTTATGACTGTTGTTACAGATCTAGAGGGTGTTTATACATGTACCCTTGATATCAATGAGAATAGCTACAAACTTGCTCAAAATAGCTGGAAAGCAGCCTTGAGCCCCGCTGCCATAAGGCATGTTGCAGCATAGAGACTCTGAGCAAGCAGAATCTTTACAGCCTTTACTCTAACTACATTTTGATGTGGCACTGGACAAGAGGGGATAGTGAAGAGCTGCTATGTGGAGTCTAAATCGAGGTGGGATCTGCTGGTCGTGGGGAGATCTTGGTGACTTGGTCTGGTTTTACTGAACACCGAACTGTTACAGAGCCAGGGGAAATCGGGGTCCTTTCCTTCATTCTCAGTGTGAGGAGCCAGGTCCGTGTTGGCAATGTGTAAATGTTAGTAACGCTCCGGTGTTGGATGGTGGGTGAAGCAGCTCCCAGTATGGTTGGACCCTTTGTAAAAGTACGTTCAGAAGAGCTGAAAATAGTAATCAGGGTTCGGGTTGTTGGTTTTCCCCCCTGAAAGGTAAGCAAGACTGTGATATGGAAACAGAGCAGATATAAGCAGGACCAAGGTGCTGTTTATGTTTATAAAGTTTATGTTTCTCTGGTGTGACATGTGAAATCTAATATGAGACTTGAAATCTGAGAGATTTGGAATTTACCATGAGGTGTAATAAACTAGTTTGTGTGTCCATAACTTTCACAAGAGTGAGAAAGGACACAGGAAGAGCAGGTCTTGCTGATCTTGAGAAACATGGAGGAAATTGTCTTCTAAACAAATGAAGTCTTGTCTTTCTTTTGTTTTTTTTCTCTCTACTTGTGTATATACTTTGTTAATCCAGGCGTTCTTATAAACAGCAAAGACCAGTCGGATCCAAACTAAGAATGGAGAGTGAGGAAATGGAATGAGCATACAGGAGAGCAACAAGCTGTGCCCAGGCCACACTGGGGAAAACCTTGTGCCCAAAGGAGAGAGGATTTCTTCTAGGTTATTTTTTGAGCAGTCGAGCTCAGGTCAATCAATAGGATACTTATGGAGTAGACGTACGTGCAGTTCACTCACTGGCTTGGCAGAGCCTGACAGTTTTTCTGCAGAGCTGAGGAAATACAGGGATGTGGAAGCTAGACAACATGTAAGGAGCAATAAATGGAAAGAATAATGCTGTAGGATTTTTAACATAAAGTTGGCAGCAGGCACTAGCAACCATCAGAAATAATTCTTGCTATAGTTATCAGTAGGCAGTCTATTGGGGAATTATCTTTGAACTCTTAGATTTAAAATATTGTCCATGATAATGTATAAATGTACAAAACTAGCCATGGTGGCCTTTTCAGGTAATATTCTTAAGTGAAAACCTTTCTGCGATTTCCAGGCATGTGGACAGAGACAAAAATATACTGCTGTAGGTAAGTTAACAGAGCTGTACTCAAAGCATACTGAGATAGCAAACTCAAGCACTCCCTCTCCCTTTAAATGTCACTCATCTTTTGGCTTGGGATGTTACTGTAGTTGAGAGAAGTAGAAGCATATCAGCATATTTAATCCACAGGCCCAGAACCCCACACTACTAATACAGATTACAAAAATGGAGGCTATTTTTGTTAGAAAATAGAACAAATAAAGCAGTTATTGAAAACATACATAACTTTTAATGATACAGAGATCTGGCTTTTTAGAGAATGTGTAGAGATGGAAATGAAGACAAATTCAGAATGGTTTTTAGAAGGTGCTTTTTGAAATCAAGCAATAAATAGCCCAGGTAGCACTTAAGTTAAAAGCATTAAGATAGTCTGAGTCATGTGAAATTTTCCTTTATAAACTATACACATATCTACGAGATATATTACTTTTTCAAGAGAGAGCATTTTTAATACAGGAAGAAGTTTTGGAATAGGCTGGTCTGGGACAGTGAAGGAAGTGAGACTGTAAAACTTGACCTGATTTCTAAGCATCTTTTTTCTGTGTTTTTGCGCCAGTGTGACTGGAAATTCCAGATAGTTTATATGTTGTTCTGTTGTTAATCCAACTCTATTCCACTCATTTTTAAGGACTAAACATCCTTTTTTGTTTTGGTGGGGTTATCAAGTTACCTTATCAAGTTACCGCTGGAGCCCTCTCTTATCTGTCATGGCAGTGGGATCTGACAGGGATATGTTTGTTTCTTAGTCCAAGTTCACAGACTGGGGGGGGGGGGCGCGTGAGAGACTGTTTACTCATGGCCTTATGGTTTCCTAGCAAAGCATTAACAGTTCATAATGAATTGAGTTTGTTCTTGCTTATCACTGCCTCTATGTCTGTTTCTTCATTTTTCAATGACAGTTCATATAATATCTTCACTCGATCCTCCCTAAGCAGTAAAAGGATTTTCCAGAATGCATGAATGAATAGGCTAAAAATTTATAGAAATTTGATAGGCACTTGCGGCCTGGCTAATGCTGGACATAACCCAGTGTGACCCAATGAGCCACTTATTTGTCAAGGTGGCAGAGATCTGAAGAAACGGATATGAAGCAAGCACAGCACTAGCGACAAAAAGTCTTGCAAGGGATTTCCATAAAGTATTCCTAAGTCTCAGAGCAGAAACATTAATGGAGGTATTTCAGACAGCACTTGAGGTATGCAAAATTCCACAGCAAGACTGAATCTGACCTCTAAAACTATGCAATAATGAAGTATGGGGTGCATTCAACATGTGAATGAGATTTTGCTCATGCAAATACTGTGTACTTACTGAAATCTAAAAAAATTGCTAGATCTGTCTTATTTTTCACAAGCTGTAAAGAAGAAGACATTAGTAAGCCACATGGCTTTTCTTAAACTTGCTTGACTATTGCTGGTAGTCTGTATCTTACAGTTCTATGTGATAGTAATGAGACGTTACTGGAGAACACAGAAATGTTTTAATTTCAGGAAAGAATTTCTGTCTTCCCATATGGAAATCCTATTTCCAGGGTTTTGGTTGGTTTGTTTGTTTGTTTTAATTCAAGTTTGAGGCATACTTACTACTAAGAGATTACGTGAAAAAAATTTATTTTCACTGCACAAACTTAATACACTTCTAAAGATCTGATTATTATAAGTATTAATGCAAGCGTACTGAAATTCTCTCAGGAGCGAGTTGCTTAGGTGTGCTCCATAGTGGCTTTCCTTCCCTTTTAAAAAATTACACTTGACTAGCATAGCTGCATTTCCTGTTGTTTGTGTAGCTGGAATTTATTGAGAAAATGTAATGTTCTAAAGCTAAAAGAGTGAAAGTGAGCCAGCTAGCTATTTTTCTGAAAATAAGAGTGCTTTTTTCAAGGCAGGGCAAGAAAATGTGGGGCAGAGGGGGAGTCATTAATTATAAACATGCTGAAAAACAGTATGGAAAATCTAATGTGGAAATATGGTAGATTTTTATGCTTAAGTTATTTTGCTGCTTAAAAGAATGTTCCTTTCTTTGTTATGCAGCAAGGAAGCACTAACTTCCCTAGACAGCTCATAGAATAGTTTAGGAATATATTAAATTGAATTCTGCCTTTTAGCTGACCCTAAATGTTTGAGCACTCCTTTTAAAAAGAAATCAGCCTGAGATAGTGTTTGTGACACACTGCAGCAATAGCCACAGTGATCCCAAATGGAGCACACACCGGGATTTTGATTCAGGCTGTTTGGACACAGCGTTCACAGCAGACTCGGTACATTTTGTACGGCATTTTCTCCCTGTATTCATAAAGGGTTTCACTTCCAGGACTACTGGGGTCAGTAAAAGTTTTGTTAATGACATCTGAGACTAGGAGATTATGCTGTTTGTCTTTTTAACTAAATTACAGAGCCAAAAAATAGCAGGACTTAGCCAGGCAAAGATGTCCATGTTGCTTGTTTTTTCTATTGCGAGTCATCATATAGCAAATTTTCTGAATACTGACTGTAAAAAAATATTTAATCTGTGTATCATGCACACTTTTGAAAGATACTGCATTTACTAACAGGCAGTGATATAGGACAATCTATAGTAATATGCAGTCTGAGCAGAATACGCTTACACAAAAATCTTTTCTCTAATGGGTGTTTTATTTTGGGCTGCTTGCTAACTTAAGAGGAAATAAAAACATCTTTCGTATGAATTTTCAGAACTGGAGTAACAACTGTGAACTTGCAATGCTTTTGTGCTCAGCCTTATATAAATGGTAAAAAGATGTTCCTGAAAAGCAACGGTTGTTTTTGGAAAGGATAAAACATGTCAGGTTCCGTCCTCCCTGCAGAGCTTCACAGGCGGGTTGTGCCCGAGACTGTCCCGTGCGTGTCGGCGAGTGCGGGAAGCGCTGGGACGTCAGTGCGGATACAGCACCGTTCCCCAGCAGAACCGGGACCTTACCCTACCTTCCTGGGGGAGTTCTCAGCTGAGTTTGGTGGGGGAATGGGAAACAACAGTAAACAACGGGGGAGATGCCAGTAGTGCCCCTACTTAGGTCAGAGAATTTTGGTAGTAGGTTGCTTACATTCACCTGATAATGGAATTGCTGAAAAGCCAGAAATGTTGCTGTATGTCAAGTTCTCAGACTGACTTAGTGTTTTCTTACTGAAAAGGTTTTGTGGAGCTGATTTAATTTTCTATTTTATGTTGTTGTTTAGAACATGCAATTTTTCTATTCTTACTCAGTTTTTAAACTGGTAATTTTAATGCTGTAAAAGAACCTGTGTTAAGTTCTAGGTTTCACCATTTAATCAGATGAAAAAAAGTTTGTGCCGTGCATGAGAGTGTGTTAGTGCATTTACTTCTGTGCAATAGAATTTCCCATTTGTTAGTCTCCTGATTTTATTTGGATCAAAATGAAGGACACTTCTCCAGCCCTGTGGGTCAAATTCATTATTTTTACTACACATTTTGTTGTCGGGGAGGGGCAGCTTATAAAAAAGACAGGCCGTATTCTTCTCAGAGGTTCACAGCAAAAGGACAAGAGGGAATAATCACAAATTGTAACATGGGAAATTACAACTGGATATAAATAAGAAGAAAAGATACTATTATTACAACTGGATATAAATAAGAGAAAAGATACTATTAAGGAGTACCGGATTAAGTTGATCAGAGTCTCTATCCCTACACTTATACGGTTCTTGGCAAACTTTTCCAGCTTTGCCGTAGCCCAGATTTGAGCAGGAGATTGGACTAGATTGACCTCTGGAGGTCCCTTCTGACCAAAGTTATCCTGTGATTATTTGTGTCAGCACGAAGTATGCATTTTTCAGATGTGCCGTAGAACTTAAGCACTCCTTTGTTTAATGGGCCCAGACCACAGTGGCAGCAAATAGTTTGTTATATTTGTTAGAATTACACAACTATCTCTGTTTGAAACACTAGATCAATTCGTTGATTGATTTGTCTGTTTCAGGAATTTATCTCTTGGATTTAATCTACATTGATTCTGCATATCCTGCTTCAGGCAGCATTATGGAGAATGAACAAAGATCCAATCAAATGAACAATATTCTCCGAATAATAGCTGATCTGCAAGTCTCCTGTAACTACGGTTGGTAAATTCTGTTATACCTATTAAGCCTTAACTAAATAACTAATCTGCTAGAGTTGAACCCTAGTAAGTGATGTAACTTCTACTTCTGTGCAGTTTCAATCTTACGGGTAAATTAGGCAAATAAGCATGTATTCTAAATTGTGAGAGCTATAACCAGAAGTTGTGCAGAGTTTACTGCTACACGTGGACTACAAATGGCGTGCCTTCAAGTATAGGTATTGCATTTGGGATATATTTTGTTTCCAGTAAAGGCAGAGAGAATTATCTCTTTCCTTTCTTTTGCAGTAAATATGATGTCTTTGGAGTGTAGAATATCTTAATCTCATTATCATTTTATAGTTAATGACCTGATGAGATGTTTACAAAACGAAATAAAAATTGTGTGTTAAGCTTTTCCATATACCTCACTTGCTGATGAAGTGAGGAACGTGAGGGGCTGCTTCTTTTTGTTAATAGGATTTTATTGCAATATACATTTCTGCAATTCTAGCCTTTTATTGAAACCTTATATCAAGAAATGTGCTGGTTTTGTGGTCTTGACAAATATTCAGCGTACTGTTGGTGACCTAGCATGACTTTTCATTGCTTAAACATGGAACAAGCTGCTTAAACATGGAACTTGAGAGCAACTGTACAATTAAACAAATTAAGAAAAATTTTTTGCTACAGTTTTGGAGAGTTTTGAATAGAAAAAAAAATATGTTAGATTGTGAGAAAATGAGGTGAGAAATTACTTGTGTATGCTTAAATATCCAACTGTTGCCCTTTGTTATCAACTTCTAAGTATTAGAAAATATTTAAAGGTAGGGACTAGGCATATTAATGATTCTGAATAGCTAGATTATTCAGATACCATGTTCTTATTGTGAGTTTCATTTTGTCTCAAAGAAACCCCATTATTTCACTGACCCTTTCCTTTTTACAATTTTGGCAGCTTCTTGCATTGCTATGCATTAATTTTGAGTGCTTTTGTTAAGATTAGAATGAAAATTAAAATATGGCCTCAAAGAGACAATATTCTAGGGTAATGGGTGTCTTTAAAACATTTGTCTTTATGAGAGCATAAAAGTTAAGTTAGATACTATAAGGCGTGTTCCTGTCCATGGACCACGCATCAAAGGAATTTTCTGTCATTCTGAACTCAGTGTCTTCTGTCTTGGTATTCCGTATTGCAATTTTTAAGTCTCTTCACTTCATGTTCATATGAGAATCACTAATAGCTATGGCTGCATGCTTTAATTTCCCCCAAAACAATGAGCACAAAATTCAAGCAGGGTTTGCAACAAATAACTATTTTCCATTTGTGAGACAGCATATAGTAAAATCCACAAGCTTCCCTGGTGATGAAGGCAGCTGTGTTTTCTTTAACAACTGAGCATCACTTTTGCTCAGTCAAATCTTTAACATCTTCTTTGAGTCAAAGTAATATTTCTGCCTGGTTTATTCTTTTGGAAGGTTCAGAATCTGTTTTTCTGTTAAGATAACCATGAGAACCAGAAAAAAAAAAGTCATTTTGGATGACATGAATGTTAATCTCTTTTTTTCTTTTTCTCTTTTGAACATTTCACAGATCATCTTACCACACTGCCCCATGTGCAGAAGTATTTGAAGTCTGTCCGTTACATTGAAGAACTTCAAAAATTTGTAGAAGATGACAATTATAAGTAAGTACGGTTCTTTTCTTCAGGTTTTGGGGAACTTGATGGAAAGATGACTTGGCTGTTAGTTTGATTAAGAGTTGAACAAAAAGCCATTGCCTGAAGATGTTTTGGGGTTTGTCTGGTGTTCTTAATATTTGGAGCTGATAATACCAAGATGCCTGAGTAAAATTCAGAATGGGTGTTTTCCTTCATGTCTCCAACCAGATTTCCAAACTGACATATCTTTGTAAAAGTTGAAAGGGGATGAAAATCCAGTCTTTGTTCTAGTACATGATGGTTGCATTTTGGGGATTTTGTTCAGGAACCCTAAAGCCATTTCCAAGATGTCCAGGATTGACTCTATACTATTGTAAATAATACATAAAAAACATCTTCCAGTTTCAAATTGCTATTTTTAATAAGCTGGTACTTAAGATATAAACCTGATAATTTCGGGGGGGTTAAGCATGTTAAACCAATGCTTACAAAAGAGGTGGAGAAGAGCCAACTTGTGCAATGGTGTGAAATAGGCAACATAGAGTGTATTAGTGAGTATGTGAGTGTGCTGCAGTTAAAGGAGAGGATAATCCCTGGCCAATAATTCTGAAAGAACTAGTACATTAAATCACAGGTCTAGTAGCCAAGTTTTCAAATAGCTCAACCAAGGTAGATGCAATGCTATATAATTAGCTATTGACAAATATAGTACCTCTGTTTAGGTGAGCAGAATTAAGAATATTCAAGGCAACCAGATGTTCAGTAATATGATGGTAGTATAAGAGATTTTAGACTATGTTTTGGAGAGTAAGGTTGTTAATGAACTTCTTTAAAACCAGTCTTGTTACTAGTTTCATTAAATACTTCAGTTAAGAACTTCATCTCAGAATGTGCAGAGACCATATGCTATTAGTGTAGACCATATGCTAATAAAACAGTGTTGGAAGGGTTCATCAAAGTAGAAGATTATTTTGATATCACAAAAGAATAATCAGATCACCTGGTGACTGAAATGATAGCCACACAAAAATCAAAACGTTATATATTTATTCGACCAATAATTACGGTGTTGATCATTAGATGTCTGTCAGAAGTGAGATATAGCCATGAAAAGACAAATTCATCCCTACTTCCTATCATATATAGTGCTTCCATAAAAAATTAGATTGTTAATACTGCTTCAAAAGGAGACCTTATGTGGAGTACTGTATGCAATTCTGGCCAAATGCACTTAGAGTGCATTTAAAAAAAATGCTGGTGCAATCAGGTGAACGAAGTCTGTCTTGTAACACCAGACTTGAAGAACTAGGTTTGGATTTAGCCTAGAAAAGGAGAAGTTTAGGTGATAGAATCACTATGTATAAACACAATTGGGAGAAAATAGGGAGGATAAAAAGCAATTTAAACTAAATTGTAATGGTAGCACAAGGATAAATGAATACAAAAATTTAGAAGCTAAGTGTTGAAATGTGGTTCCTAACCATCAGAGTGATGGAATTCTGGAACAGCTTCTTAATTGGAGTAGCGAGACAAATAATTGAATAAATTTAAGTTAAAACTTGACCAGTTAATGAAATGAAAGCTACCAGTTAGCATTTGTGAAAAGAGCAGATTCAATGAATCAGAAGACTGTGTATTACCAGTGTGGGGTCATGTCCGTGTGATCATGAAGAGTGACCTCCCCTAACAATTCTACGTTTCTCTGCAATTATAGCTGATGCAAAATCCTACTGAGACAGTTCAGGAAAAAAAAAGTGTCACCATAACAGAGACAAAGCCCCACATGTTTGAGCATAGCTTGAGTCAAGCAATTTATCTTTCTGATTTTGACCGTAACTGCAATTGGTGATACCTCCAGCTGCCAAAGTTGTTCCACTCTGGTTCAGGCCACTCTGCATACAGCGCTATTCCTCTGCCAAATCTGTGAAACGGAGTCTTGCACTGTGTGTGTGTGTGGCTTTGCTTTTCCTGAAAGAGTAATTCTAAAAGTAAAACCATTCAGACAAGGTATTCTTCTGGAACTTCTCCGAGCATTATCGGGACATACTTCAAATGGAGCAAAAATGTCCAAATCTGTTCCCTTGCTTAGGGTAAACTTCAGCATGGGGTAGTTTACTGCCAAAAATCGTACTTGGCTGTGGTGTAATGGGTTTGTGCTTTTGTGTCTGGTTGATCACAGATACTAAGAATAGTGAGGTTTCTGTAGGAAAATTATTTGGAAAAAAAAGTATGTGTTTGTATGATGTTAGCAAAGTTTATCTGCTTCATGGAATTAGAATTCCTGCCAGAGTACTGATGATAGAACGCGTATGTTCTTCCTTTTCTCAGTCTCATGACATTGTGTATGTTTCACAAACAGAGATGAGTTGTGCAACAGATGCACACGGAACATTAACATTGCTTACAGGCTTTTGAAAAGGTTGGGCAGTCTAAGACTTGTCTTAAGGGTAGTCTGAGATTTAAATCTCAGTGTTAAAATTTAGCAAATGGTCATTATTTACTGATTTCCCACGTCTCCATGCTTCATTATGTTGTGAACACAGAGCAAAATTAAATTTAGTAATTGGTAAAGGTGAAGAATTGTAGTGAGTATAGGCTTTACAGCCCCTGGATTGAATTCCAGACACTGGTCATGTTGCTTAATTTGATTTTTAGGTGGAGTTTCCTGATGATGCGTCAGTGTTAACATTATATCCAATAGCTTTCATGAACAGTGATATCTTAGGCAAAATAGATTAAACAATTTCTATAAGTACATGATACTATAACATAATATTTGGGAAAAAAGTAATGAGTAATTCCAGTTTAAATTTGACAATTATTTTAACTTCAGCAGCAGCCTTGCTGATAATGATGGAAGGTATTTGATGTATCTTAAAGATCATTTATTACTTCTGATTTAGTTATTGGTGAGAATATTTCAATCAAATTTAGCAATTTTCTTTCTAAGCTTCACTATGGCAGGGAAAAACTGGACTGAAGTCATGAGAGGTATTAAAAAGAGGGAAAGATTTGATTCTTAGCATAGTACAGTTGCTGCAGTTTATATACATTGGAGAACTTTGACCTTTTTCTACCATGTTTGTTTCATCAGAATAAAGCTTTAATTTAAAGTTTGTATTCATCAAAACTCATCACAACTACCCTTAAAGAGAAATCCTCTTCCATCTTTGTATTTGATAAGATTTTTGATACTTGCTTTCGTGTTTTCCTCTGGTTTCCCCAATGGATCTTCAGTTTCATAGCATTTTCTGGTCCCACGCTAGAAGAAACTGTAAGCCTTAAAAAGGCAGAGAGTACTAAGTTTTTATAGTCGGAAAGAATCTCCTCTCTCTTTCTCTTTCCAGTGACTGCTCTTTTTGAGCCAGGGACAGCGTTAGTGCGCTCTGAAGAGACGTGTGCTTGACCCTTGGCAGGGAGAACAGAAGTATCTCAGTACCAGGCTGTCAGGGAGAGAAGTTAGATAGTTGCCCTAAAATGTATTGGCAGGATCCCAGCACATGTTTTGCCAAATGAGAACCTCAATTACACTGAAAAGGAAAATTTGGCAGCCACTTTATATAAACAAAGCTTTTCTCTACAATTTTTTGTGCCAGTTTAATTGCTTGCTTTAGGTTCATGCTTGTCAGCAAGTGCACTCCAGAAAACCCCTGGCAATGATGTCATATCCTGAAAATAATAGATCTTTCTTGCTCAGCCCATAGACTGTTTTCTGCAGAAGCTGAGAAATTACAGCATTTGCTGGTTACAAGACTAAGGGGGCAAAAATAGGACCTAAGGCATCAGGATTCCTTCCAGTTATACCCAAACTGTGTTGCTAATCATGGTGATCTCAGGGCATCACTGCAACCAGTGAGTCTCAGAGACACCGTCCTGCAGCCGCTGCAGGACCTTCCTCCTCCAGGAGAGCAAGAAGTGAAGTGGGAGTGTTTGTCCCATACTTGTACCCAGGTTTGCAGTTTTCCCCTGAGCTGATCAGCACTGTCCAAGCTTTGTGGCACCATGTCCCATCCTTTCTGAACCTGCCATGCCCTTAAGCCGTTCCAAAAGATTTTTTTTTTTTTTTGCTGACCTTTTGGTATCATTAGGTCAGGCCTGGTTTTTTCTACAGTTGTTCTTTGTGTAAAGCCAGTTTGAAGACTATTATTTTTTTTACAATGTTGTCTGGATAAGACAGTCAGGATTGGAATGCCGTTCTGTAGGCTGCTATCTATACGCAATTCAGTTCTTCAGGGCGTGTTAGGCAAGACACTGGTATTCCAATATATTCCAATAAGATCATTTACAGAAACATCAGTTCAAATTTACATTCAGATAAGCAGGATGCTATGGGAAAGCATCAAAGAGAAATTAATAGGCAATTAAAACATTATACTGACTCCTAACAATGATGGCACTATAAAAGTGCCATCTGCACCATAATGTTTTCAGTCTTATGGTAACAGGAATTATATGGCAGATGCTTAAAATATTAGTGCCTAAAACAGTGAACCTTGGCCACAGTCTATCTTAAATAGGCCTCCCAGGCAGATTTATTCCCTGGACCTTTTCCACCAAGAACTGTTGTCGCAGGCAGGCGTAGGGGGAAACCTTCACCGTTAGTCTGAGGTTTCTAATGATCCAGTGGCCATAGGATCAATAGCCGCAGCTGTGACTTGGCTGTCTCTTCCACAGCACGTTCTCAGGGACGGTGAAGCTTCCAGAAACTGTTGGACCTACTGCTTAAGTGCTACACAGGCAGCCCAAAATGGTCCAGATTTGTACACAAATACTGGTCAGAAATACCCTGAGTGACATCTTTGAGGACTGCATTGCTTTATTGCAAGTTAGATCTTCTCAAGAAAGATAAGTAAGTTTTGTTCAGCCTCCTCATGGAGCAGCTAAATTTCTTGTTCATGTAAGGCTATTTTCTTTCTTATTTCACTTGCTTAATATTAGGAGAATTGAGTAAAAGTAGCTTCGCTGTCCCAGCAGTAGTTTCACCCTGTACTGGAGAGCATACTCCCATGAAATAGAACTGTGTTCAAGACTGGCTACCTATTTTATTTTCTGCATTATGTTAGGTTCCTCTTTGCCTGCTTATCAGGAATGTCTCTCTTAAATGAGCTATATGGCAGCACTCAGTGGCAGTGTTATCTAAGACTAGGCTGGGATAGAGGTCTAGCTTGCTTTACAGAGTATACCGGCCGTAACGTGCTCCAGAAAATATTTGGAGTATCAACCTTTTAAAAAAAAAAAAAAGGATTTGTTTAAATCATCTTTTTACTATCCAAGAATGAAGCCTTCACATACTCTCCCTGTGCCTTGTTCTTTAAAAGCTTTGTCTTAATTCCCAAAGGTAAATTGATGGTTTGTTAATTCACTAAATCTCTATGATGACTTTTTTTCTAGAGATTTTACTTCTAGTTTTTGTTTCACCTTAGGTTGTTAAGACTAACTCCTCAGGTTTGGACTTTCAGTTTCTAATGTATGTTCAGTTGTTCATGGGCAGTTTCTGAGCTTGATATGTAGGATTTGTCCTGGCACGTCTCTTAGCTGAACTCCTGCTGTATAATTTGGGAATGTTGAAATATCATGTGTCAGCACTTAAACCTTTCACTAAGACTAGGCTTCCTCACCATGGTTTTGAAAAGAATTCCTGGAAAAAAATACTATAACAGTGCTATGGTATTGGATGAATATAGTGATTTATAAGATCAATTTCTGATCATATACAGGTGCAAACACAAAAAAGAGAATGTCTTTATGAGTTACAAGTGGTTTGTTAGGCATGCTGGAGCAAGGCTAGTTTTTTACTTGTAGTAATACTAGTGAGTATCACGGGAGGTGGTGGATGCGATGAGGGATGTCAGCTGTGAGCGCCCCGAGTGTCAGAGTCTGCACAGAGCGTGGGTAGCATCACACGCAAGTGCTGCTCCCACTGCCGCCCTGGCCACGGGCATGCCGAGCCAGCCCAGGGTAGGGGAGCACGCGTGTGCGTGTCTGTGGCCGGGGCTTCTCCGTGGAAAATGCAGCATCAGAGAAACTGCAAAAACAGATTTGGGTGGTGACCAACAAGCCAAGACTGCTTCAAGCCCTACTGTCTGTCAGTAGCTCTTCTTTGAAATAAAAATGGTTTTGATTGTTTCCAGCTTTCTGGGAGAGTGAGGGAAGAGGAGAGAAGGTGGTCTGGGAATGTCATCTCCTTTTCAGGATATATTCCCTTTTCTCACACTTTATTTTAAATATTTTGTTAAACATGTTAGCATGAATATTTTATATTTGCCGAAACTCAAATTTAGGCTAATATTTATTTGTCATTCTTGGAATACATCCTGTATTTTCCCAAGTTGAAGAGCTAAATTGCAGGTTTGTTATTTTGAAAACGTTGCAGAATTGTGGCATTGTTGAAGCCAATGAACAAACTGTCAGAGATTTAGCAAGGGCTAAGGTTTCAGAGAGTACTTCAACATAACCAAACAGATAAACAGTATTATCTAACGTTACATTTTCTAGAGAGTTGACCAGTGGAGAGTGGTGTAATCTCATTTTATAGCACTGAAGACTCACTTGTCGCTCTGGCAGTGAACTTTTAAGTGCAGCACGCACCACAGGTGCTCTCTACATTGTATATTGATGCTGTGCCTCTTTCTAAAACCTTGTTAAAAGCATGGAGTTGTTAGGTCTTACTTTCTGCTGTAATCTTCCCCTCTTCTTCTTTACAAGAAGATTTTTAAACAGAAAGAGAGAAATCGTATAATACAAGTAGTTGGATGGAAGTTGATCTTACTTGCTTTTGTGAGATGTTCTAGTCGCTGAGGAAGGTAGGAGTGCTCTTGCCTTAACTCTGATAGCAGGTGCTGGCATTCCCCTTATGTTCATGTTCACAGGCAGTATTTCACCTTTGCTGCTTTCAAACATATATGAGTTGTATGAGGTCTTGGCGCCTAATCACAATGAGCTAATTAAGTTCACACAATATGTAAAGTTGAACAAGTGATTTGTGAGGTAGTCTTGCCACAGTTGCTCTGAAAATAGCTGATTCTGTAAATGGTTATCTGAAATGACAGACTGAACATGCTTAATGAGCACAATTCAGTTGAACGTGCTTAAGAATGAGAGTCTAGTCTGTAATCCTTACGTATAGATGTAAATTCCTTTTAGTCTAACAAAGCAAGAAATTTTCAGGAGAAATGCATTACAAATCACATCATTGTAAAGGGGAGAAGCTATTTGCTTACACGGACTGAACTGCAGTCATGTCTTTTGCAATGGGCTTAGTAGACAAATGCTTCCACAGTGACCAAATAAATTGTGGCTGTCGCCACGGGGTGCTAAGAAAACTTGAGTTATTTATTTGATAGCACAATAAGGAAAGAGCATCAGAGATGAGTTCCTCGAAGCTGGCAGAAACTAAGGCATGCGGTTGCTGGCTGTGGGGAAGGGTAGGTAACAGCCGCCTGGTACAGAAGGCAGAAATGAGCAGTTGTGGGGCAGTGGCAGGTTAGCAGGAGAAGGGGTGTCTGCGTCTGTTTGGAGAACAACTGTTATGTGAAACAAGTTGAAATGAATATTCTGTTTTACATAAGGACTTTGGGTCATCAAATATGAGCTAACACAGTATAATGAGCTTAGTACTCATATTTCTCAAAATATGTAAATAGCATGGTTCTACAGGAGATTCTTGAAACCAAGAATGTTTTTTTTTAAAAGCTTTCTGCACAAAAATCAAGCTCACAGTATGGGAACAATAAACCCCTAATATAGTAAGGAACAGGTTAGCCTCAAAAATAAACAGAGGAGTAACTGCTGCGCAAGGGATGGAACTGGAACATTCCTACAGGAAGATAAATTTACACTGTAGAGCACTATTTACTGGGGAAGACTTCATTAAGTATTTTTTCCATTTTTCCATACTGAAAGGCATTCCCATATGATTAACATTTGAATTGTGCAGTGAGTTTTATTATTGTAACTTTCTCATTGTTGGCTTTCTCATTGTTGGCGGCATGTTGCTGCTTCCTGGTCATGGAAATCATGTTGACAGAAAGAAGAGAGAGTCTGGAAAGGAATGATTCCTGACCTACTTGAAATACATTACTTTGGATAGTTAAAAGAATGTAGTATTCTTAGAAGAATAGAAACTCTGAAACATGAAAAGAGACCATCAGCTTGTTAATTAACTTCACACTAAAACACAGTTGACAGTGTTTGAATGCTGAGGAGAATGGACTGGAAGGTACTCCCCATAAAACTCTGTGTACGTGGCAGACATGGCAGTGAGGAAAGTGATAGTGAAGCCATACATGATATTTTGAAATGCTCTCATAGGTTCCTCCCTGCTGCCCCTTTGCATGTTTTTATCTAAAGCTAAGAAGACTTTCAGTGGCATTTGTGCGCAGCAGAGCACTGCAGTCTGTAGCTTGAAACCTTCACAACTTTGTTGTGTGTTTAATGCTGTACAATGATAGCGGTTGTTTCCTTTGGTTTTATACCCCTTACATTAAAATTTACTTAACATTGTAGTCCTCCGTACTTTTTTGCCAAACTGGTGCAGAACAGGACCCATGAATGTCAAGTTAAGAGTGCATAAACTTGAGAGGTGGCAGAAGTCGTATGCGCTGGAAGATCAAGACGTGTTGGAGTGCTGAGATAAGGCAACAGTGAGTGCGTCGTGAAACACATGGAGTGAGGCAGAGAGGCAACTTTCTTTTAATTATCTTCTTTTGCTATTGAGCATTTGTCACTTTACCCACTTATGCTCCCTTTCTGTAAGTCATAGTAACTAATATTTCTTAATTGCTATTTCCGAGTGCACATTTCCACATGATAACAGAGTAAATTCACTTTTCATGCACAGAGGGAGTATATTATTTGCTATTAGATTTTTATCTAAATTTACTAACTTTTGGAGGGTTTTTTTTCAGGTAACAGTCTATATGAACTTACATCTTTACACTGATAGTATAAAATAACAATTTTCATTTCTGTTTTCATAGACTTCCCTCAGCTTTTTTTTCTTGGATCTAACAGTGATTTACTTTTAAAAATGTATCATTTTGTTACATAACAAAATAAATAACTACACTTCCAACAAAGTAAAATTCCTGCTTACCACTGCCAAAATAATTACTTTCTTCAGTTTCTTTCAACTTTTATTGAGAAATTTTTTTTGTTAATTTCTCTAAAAACTTGTTTTTCCAGATTATCATTAAGAATTGAGCCAGGTAACAGCTCTCCTCGACTGGTTTCCTCCAAAGAAGATCTTGCAGGTATAAAACTTCATTTGAAAATTTGAGTAAGGAAATAATTTTAATCACAGAAATCCTCCACTGAAATATAAGGGAAATCCCATTTTATATCAGAGGTGTTTTGGAGGAATTAGTCAGTTTCAGATATGGGCTTTTATTGCATTGCAGAATTACCTGTAATCATCTGTAAGGGCTGTCAGAGAATCGATCCCTTTCCATGCATATGCCCAGTTTCAGAACATCCTTGATCCGGAACGCACTCCTCTGATCTCTACCTAGCCAGCTTGTACTTGGGTTAGCACTGTTCTTAATTAGGTTTCTTCCTTTATGATATTCACCCTCAGAAGTTCTTACAGTAAAAAATTATATCCTACATATTAAGATTGATTTCACACATGTCAGCATTTGACTAGGCAAAACAAATCCATTGATCTTAAATGAATGAAAACAGTTTGATATCAGAAGTAAGACTTAATTTGCAGAGATTGTAGAGGAGGGATGTACTGTTACTTGCCTTTCATGAGAACAGGTTTACTTGTATGGCAAATAGGAGCGTTTTTAAGATCATTTATTAGTAGGCTTCACATTTTTAATACATAGCATAAAATCTATTGGATTTTTCTCTGCTGAGATTAAAAACCCAGCTACAGCACAGTACGTCTAAAGTTGGTCCCTGGAGCTGACCCGTGCTGATTGCTGAGATTGTCGGTGTCGATTCCGAGTCCCCCTCGTTACCACACCATGTCTGCCGAGGACGGGGATTCCCTGTGGCGCTGCTGTGAGCTGCTTTGTCCAGAAGCCAGACTTGGTAACTCAGAGGCATTATCAGTAGCACAAGTCATCAATAAAGATTGCTGACTTGAATATAAACAATTGCAGTTTGAAGGGTAACACAGGGTGGTGGTTAGCATTGGAACAGAAATTAGATTGTGTGATTTTTTTACAAATGCTTGCAATTTCGTTATTAATAAGTGAAGAAGGAAGAGCGCTCTTTCAGTACAAATTAATCACTGCAGTGAATAGCATAGGAAATTCTCCTTTCAGGTTTCTGTATGAACCGACACAAATTTGAGACAATTTCATTGTGTAAAGCAGAAGGACAAAAGATTTGTAATGGCTTTTAGCAACAGCTAAAAACCTACAGTACTGTCTGTAAACTGACCAAAACAAATCTGCTGTACCAACACAGTTTATTTCAGCGAACAGACTAAACAAACATCAGACTATGTGAAATATACTTACTACTATAGGAGCCAGTATTGCAAAAGCTGCTTTATTTTAATCTCTTAAACTGGAATGGCCAATTTTCTGTCTTATTATGTTAAACCATGTGTGAATATAAAAAAGTCCAGACCACATTTGATGAGCAATTTCATTTGGCATTCAAAATGTCTTTTCTTCTCACCAAATGAGAGAGGGACAAATTCAATGAAAGAGAGAAAGAAAAAGGAAGATGCTAAATATGAAAGGAGAAAAATAAGTACTGGTGTTTTTCCTCCACCTCCCAGCTCTTCACCTTGGCTGCTGTGAAACCCTTTCTAAGTGTCAAACGGCCAGTCATTTATAGGGACCCTCTCATTTGTCCCAGGATCAGGAATGCTGTTCCCAGAATCAGATACACATTTGATCTGGTCCTCAGTCCATACAGTTCTGAGGAAAAAGGAGCAAAATCTGTAGAAATAATAACTTGGAAGAAAGCATTTATTCGGGAAGGCATTCTCCCCTTCTCCCCTCAGTGCTCAGTACTATTATTGCTGTGTAAAATATAGGTCATTCACAGGACTGGGTAAGTTCAAAAGGAGTTCTTAATTAACACTCTGTTCGTACGGACACGTACTGAGTCTGGCTGGGCTGGAGTTGTCTTTCTCCCTCCCACTGTGCTGGTGGCTCGCAAGGTGTTGATGGGGCAGCAGTGGTTTGGCTGCTGCTGAGCAGGTCCCGGGGTGTCAGGGCTGCCCTCCCACCCTGAAAGGGGCCAGCAGGCTGGAGGGGACATGGCCAGGACAGCTGACCCCAGCTAACCTAAGAGATAGTCACTACCGTATGATGTGCTCAGCAGTAAAAGCTAAGGTGGGAGGGGGTATTCATTATTAAAAGCATTTGTCTTCTGAGACAGTTGCTGCAAGTGCTGAGGCTCTTCTTCCCAGGCAGTGGCTGGACATTCCCTGCTGATGGGAGGTAGAGGACAAATTAGGTTTTGTTTTCCTTTGCGTCTGCACACAGCCTTTACTTTTCTTTATTGAACTGCCTTTATCTTAGCAGCCAGCACATCATGTAATATTTGATTTTGCTTTTCTGAGGACTTGCTTTTTCATACTTGAAACTTAAAACTAAGTCATTGCCTCTCGTATGGTTATATCTTACATATGTAAAGCAGACACACGAATGAACTTTTTTGTTTTCTGGCTTTCACTTTGTATTGCTCACATTCAGAAGCTTCACACTGGGGTTTTGATGTTAACATTTCATTAGGATGATTGTGGAAGTTCTAACTTCGGTCATGGCAGCATAGTATGTGATTGTCACCAATAGTCTGTAATTCTTAACCAAAGGCTTAGAGTTTATTAGAGCTATAGTGGAAGGCAATTAAAAATACAGTTTCAAAGTTGGAAACAACAACTTTGAACTCTCCTAAGCCAGGCAACTAATATGGCTCTATACTGCAGTGAGCTAGCTGGAGTCCACAAATATTGATTGGGACAATATTCAGTAGAACCTACTCAGTTGAATCACAGAATCACAGAATGGTTTGTGTTGGAAGGGACCGTAAAGCCCATCCAGTCCCACCCCCTGCCCTGGGCAGGGACACCTCCCACCAGACCAGGCTGCTTCAAGCTCCCTCCAACTTGGCCTTGGTTGAAGAATGAACCCCTCCAGGGATGGGGCAGCCACAGCTTCTGTGGACAACCAGAGTATGGAATCAAATCTGGCAGTATTAGGAAAGGGTGAACTTTCACCTCTGAATCTGCGGTGCCCCTGTATGGTCTGTAAAGTTGCTTTATTCAGTGTAAGAATTAATATGACAACTAGAAATCAAGTCTTGAATCATTCCTGTTTCTCCATTCTTCTGTTAGTATTTCCTTCAAAAGCTTGACGCGCTTGTGGACTGCTGTATTTCTTGCTCAGCCAGAGAGCTCTCACTCACTGCCTGTTCGACAGTGAATGCCACCAGCATTTTGTAGTACCACATGAATTTTCCAGTGACCTGCACCTATGTGGCTGCAAAAATGCTACTAAAGGGAATCCAGTGTACTTTATTGAAAAAAGCAAATTAATTCCTGGAGAAGGTTAGTTAAGTAAGTTAGCAGGAATTAAAATTGAAATTTAACTAAGCATGAAGGCAATAATTTATTGTTTATTTCACAACATTAATAAATAGAAATATAGCTAAAATACTCAAATATCAGTAATGAGATACTTGACCATTGAGAATTAAAAATAGCACATTCAAAGATATTTGAGTCAACTTTATTTGGATTCAAATTATAGTTTGAGATTATTTCCACTTCAGCCATTGTGTGCCAGGAGTAAACCCTTTGCAGTCGGCAAGCTATAATGATAAGAGGTGATCTCAAAATAGTTTAGGCAGTAGTTTAATGTTCCAATCAATAGTTTAAAGCATAGGAATCTGAATATAGTGATTTTAAGGTAAAAATAAGGGTTCTTGGCCCATAAGGGCAGTCATCAGTTCTTCTGATAATCAAAAAGTGAATACAGTGCTTGTAGCAGTAAGTCTCATTCAGTTTTCTTTGTGACATTCTGCCCCCCTATAGGTTGCCGTCTGTTTCCAAACATGGAGAAAAAGCTCGATATCATGGTGATAATTCCAAAGTCTATAATGGACTTAAGTGCAGGGAATAGTGTCTTCTTCATGTCCTAAAGTATAATTACTTGTGCTGATGATGGAAATGGATTTTTCTTCCCAGCATTGTGACTTTGTCTTCTATATAAGTATACTCTAGGCAGGGACATTGTGGGCTTCTTTTTTTCCCCTTAAAGTATCTTTATGAGTGTGAGTCTCAACAAAAGCAGTTAAATCCTTCAATATTTCTGTTCGTAAAGTACTGGAGAAAACCATGTGTCCATTTTCCGCTTCGGTTGCCAACTGGTTTTCCAGTAAATTTGAACAGGAGGCAGACATCTGATTAAAGTGAATGTCTCACAACAAGCTATGTTTGGTATATTAGTGGCTATGATGGTCTCATCTAATTGCCAAATGCTTATATAATTGTGAATAGTGCTTTCACAGCAAGATTTCATGCCTTCCATAACGCTGCAGATTGCAAGTAGCATTTAAAAAGGAGCTTTAAACAGTTTAATTGTATGCTTTCAGGAACTCTGTGATTCACACAACTTCCTTGGCAGCAACTTAAGTCGGTTCATTCTGCCTTGCTATGGTTTGAGAGAGAGAGACCATCGCTGGAGAGCTTATAGCATGCTGACTGTTCACAGTTTCCAGCTGAATTAGCTGTTAAAGACATCTGTGTTCCTGCGGTGTCGGCTAGGAGGTGCCCAGCATTTATGGTACAGCTATTAGAGAGATTGTTCTGGAAGGTATAACTCAATACATCTTCCCAGAACAAAAGAAAAGATTTAATATGATATACGGTAAATAAGTTAGCCTTCTAAGCAACTGATGTTCCTTAGAATTTGCACACCAAGTGTAGCTCAGTCTAGAAAATTTTATGCATGTTCTTTATCATCCTAACGTTGTTTTGAAAAGTTCAGGGTGCACTGCTAATCAGAATATAAAAAATGGTTACTTGTTCTCTGAAATATACTATGTTTATCCTGTCTTGGAAAACTATATAAAAAGATAAAATAATGTTAAAATAATTACCTTATCCAGAAAATTATATCTAATACTAAGTGACTCAAAGACTTGTCTTCATGATTCTGTGATTTTTAACAAACCCCTTCATCGAAGTTAGCACTTAGAACTCCTCTTTAGCAACAGCCAGGCCTCAGCTGTGGGCAGCCCTTATTTTGGGGGGTTTGTTATGCAATAATTAGGGATGGACCCTCACCCCCTTCTTTTTTTTCCAAGTAGGTCTTGGTATAATTATTGAGAGGAGAATAACTAGACCAGAGGTTTTATGTTACCACCCTACCAGGAATCTGTAGTAATTAATCTGGAACAGGTGCATTCTCTTTTGTTATTGAGGTAAAATTCAGTCCATTGTCCAGTTTTGAGAGCTGCTAAAGAACTCTTAGTATTTATTTTAATTAATTAGAAGCAGTAGGTTTATTGGATGTAAAGTATGTAATATATAGGAGTAAAAAAATGTTGCAAATGTGGAAACAGAAGGCAGCAAGACTGAGATGTTTGCACATTTGTAACACTCTGGAAGTAGGTGTACTACACTAGTGACGTCTGTACAGCAGTCCCAGTGTTTTAGAATAAAAAAATCCCACACCATCATTTTCCATGTAAACACTGAGTTGACATTTAGTTTTGCCATTTGTTTTACTGGTTGCTTTGGCAACTAATAAATAGTTTGTGCTAAGTGCTTTAGCAGCCAATTGTTCTGTGGAAATGAGGGTTGTCCAGTCCTCCTGCAAGTGCTTGGTTATTGCTTCATGTGCTTGGTGTCTGCTTTTCTTATACTGTACTTAAGATAGAAATGGAAGAACTAAGTTTTCTTCACAGAAGTTTACAGACTATCCAGAAGACTTTGTGCCTTAGTTTCACACTTGTAGTTTCCTCTGGGATACTTTCCCTACAAGTTTTTACAAATCATTTGAGCATTTTTGAAAAAAAAAAATTAATACCAGACAAATGTGTGGGATTCACATGTTGTTCTCAACCACTAAATCCAGACAGAATTAGTGCACTGTGGTTTTTTTCTTAACAGACCAAGGCTTCACAAAAATTGAAGAATATTCTGTCAAAGCAAATATAAAGTTATCAGGGAGACAATGATCATGCACAGTTTTTAACTTTATCACTTTGTATTACTTCCTTACCAGACAAGTCTCTTTAATGTCCTAGTTTGCTGATGCATATTTTAACTAGCAAGCTATTGCTCCCTAGGAATGTTAGGAATATATAAAACAGCCAGAGGACAAGGGGCTTTTCTGCTCTTTTTTTTCTCTCCTCATTCTTCAGAGCAGTCACCTGAAATGCTTTCTGCAAAAGTTACTTTATTGATGGATTGGTTAATGTATTTTGTTGAACCCAAACTTCAGAGTTTCCCTGTGGCGGTGCTTTCACAGTGGGTATGTCATCCGAGCTCAGGCACTGCCTGCCAGATTCAGCTGCAAGAATTCAACATTTTTGCTGAAGTGTAAGTGAGGGTTTTGCACATTCCACTGGTGCAGTATAAGTAACACAAATGCTGATGATTAGTGATTCCATAGAAGCAACACTTGAAGTGTATTTCACTTTCACCTATGAGTGAAAGTATCACCTCTGTTCAGGAAGCATTTGAAGGAAATAAACTCAAGTGTGCTTACTATGCAGTCAGTAAGCATTAGACGTATTTATAATGTAAGACTGTAAATAATGATAATAAATAATGTAAAAAAATATATTACGTTCTAAGTACATGAGAAATATGGTTAGTTGTACTTGATCTTGATAGAATGGCACAGACAAAAGTGCCCCAGGTTTCTGGTGACTTGTCTGGTTTGCTGTTGTCCTTGCTAAATATGTTAAACTTGTGATCTTGCCTGCAATGTAATGTCTTCTTTCACTGCATTATTAACACATTTCTACAGTCCTACTCTGAGAGATACTGAATTGAGTACTACTGGGAAAACTCCTCTAGGGTCCATTTTGTATGTTTTGACACATCATATATTAACATCAACAAACTCCTCTCTGTGTCCACATCACTTAATTGGTCCCTTTCTGGTAATTCTAGCCAAAAAAAGGAAGCCAAAATTGAATGGGCCAAGAAGATTGATGTACTTCCTCACTCATGCACGCAGGTTTTTCTTAACAGCAATGGAGACAGGGTGAATGGAGCTGCGCCTGCTGAAGCTGTATTGGCCCATTAAGGGACGTCGTACCCTGAGATAACCCAGCATGATTCACTGTTACACTTAAATTTCTGGGAAGAAAAAGTATCATTTAATATACGCAATTGTTGCTATTGATAGACATTACAAAAGATTGATATACTTGTCAGTGTTTATTCCCTCACTGGAAACCATGCTTTTGGAATTAACCTTTAAATTAGTGGATTTTGCTAATGCAGATTTGAACATAAAGCAAAGACTACATCAAAGGAGAACCAGACTGTGTATGTCTTCCAAGCATTCTTGGCACTGGTAGGTGGTAGCATTTGTAAAAACAACAAAAAAAACACCTGGGCTAAACTATTCTTTTTACAGATTTGAGGAGATATTAGAGATTAAGGGCTGTGAAGAAACATCTTTAATCAATTGCCTAATAAGTGTATTCTGCAGTCCTGTAAACATAAAATAGGTTCTAAAAAATAGGATCTGGAAGTAAAGCAAAAGAATATCACATACTCCAGGTCTCTCTATCTCAATCTCTCATTTTTGGTTTGCTTTAAGAAATTTGGGATGGGAGGTTACTTGCATTAAGCAAGTCAGTTGAGTTTGAGGGAAGAAGGAAATGTCCATATCATGACTTTTTTGGATTACTAAATGACACAGATTGGTGTTAAGACTTCTTTAAGGTGTTTTCTGATTATTTAGGAAAGCACACCTGCACATTTCGCTTGAAAATCCACTAAAGGCTGTAATAAGGGAAGGATCCTTGAGAAGTAGAAAGGAATCAAGAAAAAAGAACAAGCTGTAGCTGGATAAGTAGAAGATAGAAATTAAAGAAACTGAGAATGATTGGAAGGAAAATGTACACAGATAGCAGGATGTTCTTTACACATATTAGAAGTAGAAAGCACTTGAGAAAATTGTGGTTCATCTGGACCGTCAGAGAAACAGTCAGAGAAGGAAAGGACAGTGCAGCAAAGCCAGACAGTTTATTTGCAGCAATCTTAATTGTGATTTCTACTGAATGTTTCCCTAGACTTAACATATTCTTCATAAATGCCAAAAATGAAAAGAGAATGAGGATTTGTGGAAGATTAAAAATATAAAGTCTGGAATGAAACAGTGAATTCATCTTTTCCTTCCTGTGATATTTCTAGAATTAGAAATTCTCAATTGCCAAAGTAGACTAATATTCTGTACCAATTATTGTCCTTAGATTAAAAAAAAAAAAAAAAGCACTGCAGATTAAGGTTTCCAAATGGCTTTTTGTAAACATATCTCTACCTTTTGCTGTTATATAGAGTGGAGGTGGAGATTAGAATGGGACACTATTACAGCAGCAAGGATCACATGGCAGAAATATAAAGTCCAATTTATGTTCCCTTTACTCCCAGGGCATGGTATTAGAAATACTTCATAGTCCTTTTGAAAAAAAAGAGTACTTTCCTTCAGTAACCAAAATCATCTTCCTGACCTCTGCAGCAACAGGTCTTTGCATACTGGTTCCAAAGAGAGCGGGCAGACTTGGGGAGGACAGGGGATGCAGCCAAAGGCTGTGATTCTTGTTCTTAGTTTGCTGTTGTCTGAGAAGCAGCCATAATATACCTCTCTTGCATGTTGTATGCATTAATAGGCTTTAGTTGAATTGTAAAGTAATACTCTGAAAATTAAAACTATGCTTTTACAATAGCCATCATTCTAGATTTTTTTTGTGTGTGTCATTCTTGATTCTGTGCACAAAATTCTTCTTAAGTTCTTTATTGTGTGTTTTGTAAGTGTGTTTTGTAAGTAGGTCTTTCTGTTTGAAAGTTTTAATTATCACCCACTGACTTTGGTTACAATGGCAACAGAACAGTAAAAATTTACAGCGAAGATTTAACTAGAGAGTCTGTGGCTTGGAATGTCTTTATTAAGTTTTAGAAACAGAGCCCGTAAGTATCAGTTCTACTTCTTAGCTACTCACCAAAAAATAGTAAATAGTTGAGACTGTTTTACCTTCCTAAAAAATCACTCTGTTTGCAACTCATTTTCAGTTTTCTGTTTGGATGCCAACTATTGGTTTATTGATAGATTTTTAGTGTAGAAAAATTGTGAACTGTAACTCCTTTACCCTGTTGCTTTTTTTAAAAGCTCTGGAGACTGTAAATGTTCACATGTTCTACTGAAGGATTGCAAAAGTAACATTCATTTATAACGTTTGAAGGATTATTCATGGAAAAATTATGCAAAGGAAAAAACAGTGAGATCCTTTGGGATATGTGTAAACTTTTCCAAATGTTCTTGCCACAGATCTCTGAGCAGCACTCAGTTCACTCTGATGAAGTTGTCTCACATTCCCTAACGCAAACAAATTTTTAATAATGTTCTAATATTTTTATACATTATTTTTGTGCATGTCAGCATGGTCTTGAAAATGATGCTGAGAAATAATGAAAACCAAACTAACCCTTGTTCATGCCAGCTGACTGGAAAATCCTGCTAAGAGTGCTTTGTCTCCATGAAAGGCAAAATAACAGAATAGCAATCATGGTAACAGTATGCACTAGGAATAGAGCCAGGGGAGTAAAGAGGAGAGTTAGCAGTAGCAGATGACTTCACTTATTGGAAAAAAAAGAGGCAAAATAATTCAATCTCAAATGAATTTAAATACTGGAATTTTGTTATCAGCAGTATCAGGCAGAGCTTCCCCAGCTAATTGCTCAGCAGTCTGGTATGTCCATAAACATCCCTCGGTCTGTGCAGTTTTCATCAGTATCTCACCGCTTGCCCTCTTTGGCATCCTCCTTGGCATAGCCTCTCTTGTCTCTTACCCCTCTGCAGAAATGAGGTCATCTCCCCTGTGCCCCATAACTCACACTGACACCCTCTGCGCCCCCGGCGTCTTGCTGAACCCAGCCTGCCCCACAGCGCTCTGAACCTCACCGTTCTTCTGCACAGGCACTTGACAGCAGAGCAGATGCAAAGACTTCCTAAAGGGTTTTAAGCTCAGATTTTTACCTTAGAGCAGGCTTACCAGAGCTAAACTGTATATATTTGGCTTCTGTTGGCTTGGAGGTGAGGAAGTTGCAGAACCACATAGAAAATGCGGCCACTCCAGACAGAGTAGCACCAACACAGCTCTGATACTTCTGTCTGTGTTTCATCCCACGAAGCATTCTGTTTTCTGTCATCCGTATCTACTCTGAAAGCACCTGACTAGGAATAAGTCCGTTACCTCCTTTCACAGGACTGATGAAAGCAATTGCGATTGCCATGTAGAACAGCAAGGAAGCCAGGCAGGAACTGTTGCCTTCCATTGTAAGGCTCCTATAACTATTTCCACAAATTCTGTCACCTTCGACACATTTCACCTTAGCCAGGCAGTACTTTAACCTGAAGTCTGGCTCTATAATCTTATTTTTGATCTGAGATAAGCAGTCTTTTTAGACACATTACATCATTCAGCATTTTTTTAACAAACTTTTTCTGTTGTGAAACTGTCCAGGTAATAAAATCTCTTGCTAAAATGAAATTATAATGATCAATCTTTACATATTTTTGTATTTTATTTGTATTAGTGCAAATTTCACTTTGTGCTTCCTAAATCACAGAATCATAGAATGGTTGGGGTTGGAAAGGACCTTAAAGCCCATCCAGTGCCACCCCCTGCCCTGGGCAGGGACACCTCCCACCAGACCACGTTGCTCCAGGCCCCCTCCAACCTGGCCTTGAACCCCTCCAGGGATGGGGCAGCCACAGCTTCTCTGGGCAACCTGGGCCAGGCTCTCATCACCGTCACAGCAAAGAATTTCTTCCTGAAAGAAGAAAGGGTCTAGTTTCCAAAAAAAAGGGAGCATAGAGTGAAAAATCCCAAAGCACTGTCTTTCTTGGTAGACAACATCTCTTATTTTGTGTAGGTTTTGATAGCAATAACATTTGAACCTATAAACATTTTAAAATACCTCAAGTCAAATCTAGCTGACTTTGATTTTGTAATGGCTTGATTGTGTCAGCAAAAGACTTGTTATTTTGCTGTTCTTTCTCTAGATAAAGTAGTTTTGGTGCAGTCTCCATGCTTTGCTTCAGTAAACATTGTCTTAGAATCAAATTGATCAAACAGCCTTACTGCTTTCAGCTCTGTGACCTCCATGGTGAGAAATTTAAACCTTTAAACTCCTGCATATTACAAAAGTTACCAGTTATTTTGACATGTGGCATAGTGTCTGTGTGAAAAAGCACTGCACCATACTGGTGCTCAGTTAGGGCTGTGCCTTGAGATTGCTACTCTTTCAAAGGCTGTAGTTTCAACAGTTTGTTAAACATAATATTTTAGTAGCTCTCAGTGAACTATAATGTCATTCACTTAAAATGACTTAATGTAAGTCAGGATTTAGAACTGACACCAGAGAGAAAGAGCTGAATGACAGAACAGGAAGCAATAGAAAACCGAACCAATCCTGAAGCCAAATTATGGGACAAGTAGTGACTTAATGCATTGCAAGCTGTGATGGGAACCTCAGAGTGGTTCTCTGAGACTCTCTGAGACTCTGAGAGTCTCTGAGACTAAGACTGAACTTCATAAACACTGAAGTTTATGCTGAGTTTCAGGCTAAACTCTTGCTGATACATGGTCGTAATCTTCAGGAAAATTCTCTTTCAGCTGCCACTATCTTTGTCCTGGATCTCAGCTCCAATATATTTTAAGCTTCTTAGCAGGTAGTAAACACCTCAGTAGTCCTAAGTATTTTACTGTTCACAAGTTGAAAAAAAATCTGATGGAAAGGCACTATAAACGAAGCACGTAGGGAGGACTGCTTTTGTGAACCTAGTTCATCAGAAGGGCTGGAGTTTTTCAAATAAAAGAACTTGGAATAATTTCTGAAACTTCTGAATGCATTTGGTTTGTCTCTGCATAAATTTTAAGAATTCATAATGAAAACTTGTGATAAAAGACTTTAGTGAAATGTATGTTCTTGCTAGCAATGCGACAGACAAGATTTTCAGACCTAATGGTGAAATACTAATTCAAATAGTTTTTACACTAAAATAGTCACAACCTAATTTCACTGGGATTCATACTCTTTATATTCTAACTTGTGCATAGCCTCCACAGCAGAAGAGGAAGATGAACTCTATTGTCTCTAGGGAAAAAGCTCCCAATGTCATCTTACAGGCCAAATGCAACAAAATTTTGATTGAAAATGCAGCAGAATGTTGTACTCAGCCCTCTTCCAGCCTCAGAGACGTATGGTTCTGGTTGAATCTCTGGATGAAGTAATGATTAAAAGTGTGCTTTTTTAAATCTGCACATGGTCTTTAAGTGTAAGGCTTTCTCTGAAGCCACATATGCCAGTGACTCCTGCTCCTGTGTCACGTTCCACAAATTCTCCATTGCGTGATGGAAAGATAGGCAAGCAAAAACACTGTCCTGTCTAGCATGGTATATAGGAGTAAGGTAGAAAACGGCATTACAAACTGTTTTCTCTTTTTGTTCTCCACTGGTCTGGTGGTCTGATGTATTATATCACTGAAGGTTCCTCTAATGAACTCATTTCCCCTCTCTGTGTTACTAGAAGCAGTTTCCTCTTTCGGCTTGTCTTGAGGCTCCTTTCGTTGCTAATTAAACAGCACAATGAACGGTTTGCTCAAATGTGCAGAACACTGTGTGGATGAGATTTTCCCCCTTACTGCTATGGAAAACCTTTGCTATGCTTTGCTACTGCTATGAAGGAAAACCTTCATAGTAATGACCTAGTTCATAATAAAATTCCTGACTCTTAGGCTATGGGGAAATAAAAATACAAGTAATTTGGAATTGATTCCTGTATATTATATAACTTCATACAAGTCTATATTGCAGAGTGGGTATGGCTAGTAAAGCATCTTGCATCTATTTGCATTATTTTTTGCCTCTTACCGGACAAACACAAACTCATTACTGGTTCTCCTGTTTCTTCTTGTATCTCATGAATCCTCAGTTCAAGGCAGAAGAAATGGATGAGTAACTTCTGTGCTTGGGGAGAGATGGAGTAACTTGTATACCAGATAGAATCATAGGATATCTCCAGTTGGAAGGGACCCGTAAGGATCATCGATTCCAACTCCCTGCTCCTTGTCCTCTGACAGGCCTGGTGCTGTGACCACTTCCCTGGGTCACTGTTCCAGTGACTGGCCGCCCTCTCAGAACCATTTCTGTTACACGTGTACCTTCACATCCTGTTGGGGTTTTGTTTCGGATTTTTTTCTATTTCTGTTGTCACTAATTTGAGGCCAGATGCTTTTGTGAGGGTTCTGATGGTAGTTGTATGTGGTTTTTCACATCACAAAGTTTCTATCTCTGTTGACCTCCTGGTGGTACTTTAGGCTAGAGGCCAGAAGCCGGCTGAGCTAAGGTCGCTGGAGGCTCCAAGAAGTGGTTCCTGCGATGCAGGGGGATGTCTGTCTCACTGTTATCTGAGCTGTACTGAGTCTGGAGGTGGATATGGGGCAGGCAGCCGCTTTCATGACCACTGTTCCCATTTCTGTCACAAGCACCAATGCCAAAACTAAATGTTTAAAAATGAAATCTCAACTGTTTGTTGTGAAGTCAGGAATAGCCGTGTGTTCACTGAGGATGATGATAAGCCGTGTTGTTCTCCACTGTATTGCAAAGTTTGCTGGCAGCCTTTTGCGAACAGCATCAAGGAACTGGAGGAAGAACAGCTTGTCCGTGTTTTCCATGAGGCCTCATAAAATCTGTAAAATGAGAGGAAGAATAATTGCAGTGAGACATCTCATAGATGATTGAGAAGTACTGCATCTGTCTGGCCATTAGATACATGAAAAGCCCCTGCTTTCTCTTACGTGCTCAAGCAGTGAGTCAGTATGAGCAGATTGTTTACAGTTTATTCACAACATGGAGTTGTGAACAAAATTCAAAACATGTGTGAGCATTCCTGCTCACACCCGAGGTACAAACTGACTTTATGGCTCTGCATATTGCGCTTTGGCACATTCAGCTGTTGTAAGGGTGCCAAGACTTTTTGTAGGAGTTCATTGTTAAAAGTATGTGCAAAGCTGTTTTAAAAATTACTTCCAGACATTCAAGAATATAGAGATGAATTCATAACAGAAATGGATGATGTAGCCCTAATGCGCAAGAAACGGTTCTTCCAGAAATGGTGCATCTGTAACAATTCATTTAAATCAGTGGCTGAACACACCAGCCCGTGAAATGTCTGGGTTTTGCATCAGTTCAATGTTGAACAATCTCTGTCTTTTAGGTCCATCCGACGTGTCAGCAATTCTGAAGTTCAGCAGGAGACCCACGTGCCCTGATGCCTCGGTGGCCGCGAGTCTCCCCACACCCCCGGTGCCAAGGCACAGGAAGAGTCACAGCCTGGGAAACAAGTGGGTGCTCTGGAGGGTCTCACTCTTGGGCAGTTTTGTGCCTTAGAAAAGGTTTAGGTTTTAGCGGCAGAACACTCTGGTATTTGTCCCCTCCATTTCTTGTATGGCAAGAGTGCTTCAGGCTTTATGTTTATTCTCTAGGTTTTCTCTTGATGCTTCATTATTTTTGCCAGACCCTGGCAGTACTTGAAAGCTGGGTATCCACCTTGGTCTGTGGATTCCTGGTGTGCATAACTGATTTTTTCTTCTTTTTATTTTTAAACATCTTTCTAATACTTCTAAGGAAACGTACTAGTTGCTTGGCACACCTTATCATTCAGGAAAGTTGTGACCTTTTGCACTGTTTTACCTGGGTAATATGGATTAGAAACATTTTTCTCTGCCATTTATCCAGCTAAGTGAGAGCACCTGCTCCCAGTCAAGGTTTCAGCATCTACCAAATTTCGCAGTCAAGGTAAAAAGTTCACGTGACTTCTCTGGGGTCCTAGAGCGGTGGTGTGTTAGTTCAGCTCAGAGAGGGACCACTGAGCAGGGCTCTGCTTTTTCTGTTGTTCTTCCTTTGCCTCCGCCAAGAGTGTTCAGGTTTTGTATGGAGAGAAGTAAAAAAATTTACCATCTGCAGAAATTTAATAATTATTACTTACAAAGACCACTAAAATCTGAAACTTGTTTTGATCGTCAAGGAGCATCTGTACAGCAGAGGGGAAGCATGAGCAGTAGTGTTTAATTGCCTGCTGCTTGATAAGCTATTGATAAGGGAAAGGCTGGGTGAAGTATCAGGAACCAAGGGCTGCCGTTAGATGCCGGACGAGGGGTTTTGCCTTGTTCTCCCGTTTTCCAGCATGATGTGCCAGTTCAGCGTGGTGGAGAGCAAAAGTGCCACCTTCCCGACGGAGCGTCCGCGCCACCTCCTGGATGACAGCGTCCTGGAGCCCCACAGCCCGCCCCGCGGCCACCCCCGCGGCAGCCTGCTCGCCAACGGCCTCTCCAGAGGTAGGGGGGGCTGGCACTCCCGCGGGCGGTCCCGGGACCCGCACAGATAGCCCAGAGCAGGGGATGAGGCCAGGACCGGTCCCTTCCGTGGAGAAGGCGGACCAGAAGTGCTTTGTCTCGGCTTGCCCGGGTTACTGCTGATGAGTTTGTAAAAGTGGCAGGAAGGGAGATTGTCTTCCTGTGTGCTCTATGGGACGCAGGGATTTTGTCAGCTTTCACCAGGAAAAAAGGAAGTGCTACTGAAAAGTGGACATATATTTTAAAAGTTACCTTTTGACAAATGAAAATTTAACATGTTTTAGAAGATGGGAGAATAGTTCAGCTGTGCTCTCTGAGACTTCAGAAGAAACATAAAACGAACTTGTGAAAGAGGATGATGACCATTGCATTGTGGTCACTATAATTAATACAATAATTATTATAATCAAAACAAAGTGGCCAACAGTTTGTGTTCTAAGCATGAAAAAGCCACTTTTAAGTGACTCAGGCTACTTCTGGAATAGGAAACACACTGTGAAGGATAGCAAGTTACTTGACCAAGAAGAGTTTGAGATATCTTTGAACTTCTGAAAATACAGGCACAGCTCAATGTGTTAGACTGAGCATTAGAAGATCAGTCCTGGACAAATTAAAACTGTGAGCTAAATAGCTGTGCCAGGGAAGGAGGGACAAATCGGTCATGGGCTTGGAGGAGAAATAGGGACTATTGTTGTGAATACCATCGTATTGATTAGTTACGGCTCCTGGCAGCAGTATTACAGCTGGCATATCCTCTATTACAGGTGTGCTTGCTTGTTGAAAACAAAAAATGATATCATGTCTAATAACTTTAATTGACTTACAGATGTTATGGTAGAAATGTTGTCTTACAGAGTAACTGAATTTTGTGTTCCTTAAGTGCTCAGCTTTTGAATGAAAAGCAGCATAATGAAAATTAATGTAACACGTAGATGTCTGGTATTTAAACACAATGATGACTTCGTTCACCAGTGAGATATTATAAATGGGAAGGCTCCTGTAAGTCTCTTCCAATTTTAGGTTTTACCGTGAACTCTAAAGACTTTAATTTTGAAACATGATATGAATAAGCAATTTCCATGGCACTATAAAAAGATTATTCTGGTGATCCACATACATTGGCTTTGTATTTTCCCTTGGGTATTTTTCTTACTCCTTCTCTGTACTACTCTTTTTCTAGATAGCAGTGAAAGCTCAGAATTTAGTGAGGAGCTGCCGTCAGGGCTTGAAAGGTGAGTTAGTCTTCATGTACACTCACTGAGCACTCTACAGACTTAGCTGAGAAATTCATGAATGATCCCTAAGCCCTAAATCAATAGCTGCTTTTATCAAATTACTGATTAGTTAGGAAAAAATGGCAAACTTTTTGAAATAAGGCACTGTAAAGTTATTGTGTTTTTCTTCCCATGGACCTGAAAAGAGTGGGAACTATCTCTGTCATGTTTACCAAACCCTAACTGTTGAAGTCTCAGACTAGAATTTCCCTCATCAGATATTTGCATTCACGAACAGGGGTCGTTTATATGCCACGCTGGGGCCTAACTGGAGGGTACCGATCCGGAATTCTCCTAGGAGTCGAAGCTGTGTCTACAGGTACAGTTCAGGGTCTGCCTTGCTCAGTGTATGGTGCTAAACTTTCATTTGGGTCTCTACGCTTTCCTAGCGTAATGTATTTTCTGTCCAAAAGTATCCTTGTATGACCATATCAATGCAGGGGTATGGCCCATTCAGATGAAATTCAGTTTAGGTATTGATTTAAATAATTATATCTGCTTCCATATTGCAGAAAACTGTTGTTTACTTTGGGTTTATGACATTACAGAAGCAGGTTTGTCGTGAAGGCCATCTTTGCCTTCTGTGACAAATAATGATGTTAGAAGGATACCTTCTTGACCCTTTCTCACAATTTACTTCCTGATTTGAAGGGCAACTATCCATAACATCTGTTTGGGTCTGAGGGCTATAGTATGATTTTGTACAATAAAGAAGTGTTACCTCGGACCCTGAGTAAGAGACGGGACATCTGCAATGCCCTGTGAGGTGGGCACTCCCAGCGTTGCTAGTCACTAAGACAGGGACTTTCAGAAACAAGTCATTCATTTACAGCCCAAAGAGAGGTGACATGGAAAATGATACATGGTTAGGGAGATAAAAATCATTCATTACATCCATTCCTGATCTGGACTTCATAAATTCTGTGGTAGTGGGAAGTGAAGAAGTACATATGAACAGTAAAGAAAATAGGGCCCTGAAACCGTATTCTGCAAATACAGAGATTTAGTTGGAGTTTAAATCTAGGCAGTTTTTATTTTGTATAAATTATTTTGCTTTAGCCCTTGTAGAAGTGTTTGATATAATGTGTTCAGCTGTTTTACTTGAGCTGGTAACATCTGATAGCAGCACAAGTTAGAATAAGTTAGACAGGAATAAAAGTGCATACTTATAAATAAGCAAAGGAATAAATTCTGGAACAATATTATACCTGTTTCTGGAAAATACACTCTTAATGTGTCCATTGTAGACTTGCTTCAGAAATTATACAAGCTAGAAATATAAAATATAAGAAGATAAAAATGTGAAAAGTGTGTTAAATCCACAAAGTAGAATTATTCCCTAAAACTCATTTCTTACACTTATCCACTGTCAAGTAATTCTAATGCTTGCATTCATTCTTCCTTTTCTGGAATCTTCTACTGCTTTTATCAGAAAACTAGAACTGGCAAGAATACACATTAGCACAGGGAAGGCAATTCCATTTAATCGAAGAAGACGCACCTGCCAGTCTGAGGGGCTCTCCTTACAGTTTGAGGGTGTTGCTGTGCGTATCACTTCCACTGGCGTGTGTTTATATGACGCCCTCATACTCGTTCATAGACAGAATAGTGTTCCTCTCACAACCGAGTGGTAGATCATATGCATGTCCTTTGCCTTGTATTCATTATTAGATGTGATTTAGTTGGCTCTGGTGAACTTCATTGGCCCTTATAAGAATAGTGGGACTGTGATCACCTGGCGATGGAGAGAGGTTGGCGGCAGATAGTTCTAACAGATCGTCACCTGCCAATTAGTGTTTGGTTGTTATGTTCTTAATGGCTGTTCAGATTTCTAACTTTGCCTGTACTTGGGTTCTTTCAGTTGTAGCACTTTCTCACTGTTATATGTAGGAAGCTCTATGTTCGTCCTGGGAAAGGAAAAAAATATTTCAATCACTGTACAATAAATTTTTTGGCATTGTTACATAGTTTTCCCAAGTCTTTTCCAATTAGCCACGGTAATTTCCTACATCTTTTTTGATAGCTAAAGTTTAAGATAAAATTACATTGTGAGAGCTCTTACTACCAAACTTTTAATCCATAATTTTCCAGAAATCTAGCTAATTTCTGTAATTTGCCAGAATAAAATAGAAAAATGCCTGTTTTCCCTTTGACTTTGGGCCTCAATATTTATTCTGTTTTGTTATATTTTTTCATGTCAAGGCCCCAGAATGGAACCTTTTGTTGATTTGGGTTTTTTTTTCAAAGATCCTGGTTCCTATTTGATGTCTAGGTTTGGAAAATATATATTATAGAGTCAAGTGTCAGATGATACAATACATGTAAGGCAATACAGGAAAAATATATTTAGAGCTAAATTAGATTGCTTGCTTCTTGTCCTTATTTGTCTGCTCAAATGCATATGGCAATGTTTTGTCTCTCTAGCCCAGCAGGGGCCTGCAGCTGCACATTAGGTAGTTCCACCGGAGTTATTACCATGGAAGGTCCATTAAGAAGAAAAACACTGCTCAAAGAAGGCAAGAAACCTACTGTAAGTGACTCTAATTCTAATTCTTCCTGTGATTCTTATTCAGTAGTGGCTGTCTTAATTTCCAGGATTAGGTTCAAACTGCAGCTTGATACCACACACAAAACAATGTTCCTTGTTATTATCAATTGTAAAATCATTTTCTGTTCAAAGTTTTAACTGTGTTATAACAAGGCTGTAACCTTTGTATATCCTTTGATCTACAGCATTTTTGCTTCTCCCTGCATTTGCAAGTAATGTCTCTAGGTTGTGACAGCAGAGCAAGACTAAAGCAGCTCTATAAATCCGCATGCATTTCTGTGAGGGCAGAAATTTAGTATCCTGATGAAATGAGAAGGCTGCAGGGCATCCACTCATAGCACCAACGCCATGGGAATTCATACTTAAGCTAAATTCACAGGTTTCACATGGCTATGGTCCTATATATTTGGAATTTTTTTGGTTTTGTAGAGTTCATTGATATTTTTAATGTGTAACTCTACTGTTCAGTGCTAAAAGATTTGAAGAATTGCAGAGATGTCATCTCAATAAATTTTAGTGATCAAATGCAGCAGTCTAAGATTTGTCCAGTAGAAGGCAGCACACTATTTTGCTGTGAAGCAATCAGTCCTGATATATTTATGAGATACCCAAGTAAGATGGATTGTATTCACAGCCAACCATCCAATTTAGGTAGCTGGGCTGATTTACACTAGGAGACACTCTATCTAACTCTCCATTCCTTGCTTCTGAAATTAACTTTGCTAGTACTTGGACTTGCTTGTGAATAGTTTTTTGAAATGTTGGCGATATGCAGAGTTTTTCCTAATTTTTTTCCTTTCCAATTCAGCTCTCCTCATGGACTAGATACTGGGTTATGCTTTCAGGATCAACTCTTCTATACTTCGGAGCAAAATCTTTAAGGGGCACTGAAAGAAAACATGTAAGTGTTAAATTTGTTCTATAAACAAGAATTGTGTGTTCATAAGCAGATCTGGAAGGGTGTTTGAAGTGTACCTGCTGTTCCAGGCTGAGCCAATGTCTGCACAACTTTTACAGTCAAAAGTTAATCCCTAGTATGGTCTCAGCTGTGACTGACTTGTCTGTCTCTTCCAGTATAAATCTACACCTGGTAAAAAAGTCTCCATCGTGGGCTGGATGGTGGCACTGCCTGATGACCCTGAGCATCCTGATATTTTCCAGCTAAATAACCCTGACAAAGGTAGATGTTGCAGGATGGACATTATCTCCATTATATTTCTGTGACAGGAAGTAAATTAATCTCTATTAATGAGTTTGTAGATTACAGAATTTGCAGTGGCACTCATATAAAAGACTGAAGAGGGAGATTTTCAATATAGAATTTTCAAGGGAGGGTACAAATTAAATTGAACATATTTCTGTAATATGCTGTGGTGCTTCTCTAGTGCCTACAGAGGTCTTGCTGTCTCTTGACAGTTACTATAAGTTTTGTAGAAATTGCCCAACCAATATGAGATTGCTGCACATCCATGGGCCCACATACCCTAATCTCCAAGATTCTGAATAGCTTTCCTAAAATTGGTTAGTATCAAATCTTGACACTGAGGCCAATTAGAATATTATGAAGATTCTTCAAGCATCAAACCATTCACCAAAAAAAAGCCTTTTATGCAATTATTAATTACTCTTTAATAATTCATTTTGAAGTGCAATAACTTACACCTTGATTACACTTCAAAAACTTCAAAAGATCAGAAAGCCTCTAGAGTTATTTTACACTTTGAGAGGTTATGTAAAGATTTTTGAGGCTTCTTTCACTTTTCACATTTTCAACTTTGGTGGTGGACATGGATTTGCACCAGCTGTGTGAAGTGCATCTCTTGGGTCTTGACTAAAATGCACAAAGGACTTGATTGCACAAAGCAATTTACAAAATAATGAGGCATAGAGGAAACTTGAGATAGGACATTGAAGAAAACTAAGTTCACAAATACAAAAACATTCATAAGAAGTTTGGCAATAACCACAACAGCCTCAAAGAGAAGGGAGCCAGGAGTAAGTTGGATGTGACCTAAGTGGTCTCTCCTGTGGCTGTAATTCCGCCTCACTTTGCAGGCCATGTATGTTCTCATACTCCCTCCACCCAAGGACTGTTGAATAAAATTATATGAGCAACATCCTCTTCGAGCATTTGAGGTGCAAATTAATTTAAGAGTTTACTTCAGGACTTTGGCTTCTGCACAGAAATTAGAATCCCTTGAAACTAGATGTCTGTCTGCAAATTCAGAGCCTTTGATTTTCTTATTTTATAGGCAACGCTTACAAGTTCCAGACTGGTTCAAGATTTCATGCAATATTATGGCATAAGCATTTGGATGATGCATGCAAAAGCAACAAGCCTCAGGTAAGGTTTTGAAACTTATTTCTATTCACTTTTTCATATTTTCCAGAAAATCCTTGCTAGAAAAGATACCTCTTTTCAATCTGTCTGCACACACCATCTGGTGGAGACAGACATAACTCCTTGTTTCGTACATTGACCCGTTTTCATAGAATCATAGAATCATCTGGGCCAGAAGGGACCTTCAAAGGTCATCTAGTCCGACCCCCCTGGAGTCACAGGGACACCCCCAACTAGACCAGGTTTCCCAGGGCCTTGTCGAGCCTCACCTTGAATGTCTCCATTTTTTCAATAGGAGGAATAAAAATTATTTAAAACTACAGAATTTCCACCAAATCAAGATTTGTGGAGGTCTAGCTATAGGTTTGGTTACCTTAACAGCATTATAACCTCTACACTTACTGCTTCAAGTGAGGTAACCCCATCCCTGCTTCAGAAGGGGCTTTCTCATGGACCCAGAAAGCAAACATGCTAGCATTCAGAGGGCTGGAGCCTCTCTGCTGTGAGGACAGGCTGAGAGAGTCGGGTGGTTCAGGAGCAGAGAAGGCTCCAGGGAGACTTTATAGCAGCCTTCCAGTACCTGTAGGGGGCCTACAGCAGAGATGGGGAGGGACTCTTTATCAGGGAGTGTAGTGATAGGAGGAGCGGTAATGGTTTTAAACTGAAAGAGGGGAGATTTAGATGAGATCTCAGGAAGAAATTCTTTGCTCTGAGGGTGGTGAGACCCTGGCCCAGGTTGCCCACAGAAGTTGTGTCTGCCCCACCCCTGGAAGAGTTCAAGGCCAGGTTGGACAGGGCTTGGAGCAGCCTGGTCTGGTGGGAGGTGTCCCTGCCCAGGGCAGGGGGTGGCACTGGATGGGCTTTAAGGTCTATTCCAACCCGAACCATTCTATGCTTCTGTGATTCTGTGATTTTCATGACTGGGTCTGTAACTGCCATTGAAGAGTATCCTATGAAGTGTGATGTTTGTCCTTTATATAGCAGCCTCATTCTTCTCTTGTGGAAAATATTCATTGTTAAAAGGATTTCCAAAGGTTATATTAATAAGATGCTCATCCATATAGGACCTAAAACAGGATGCAGCTTGGGAATCTTCTTTACACACATACATTCTACCTGTGCATCCTGATGACTAATTAGAATACTTTGGCTGGATTTAGTTCATGAATAGAAAAATCATTTGAGTCTTTATCTTTCCTTTCAGTTATGGGGTTGGCCCTCTTTTGGGCCTGGTTGGAACTGATCACACTTTTCACATCAGATCATAAATGATCACCCTACTCTATTTTGTAACTTTGCAGTTTCCCCATGCCGTAATAGTCTCAGAGGGATTATACTGCTGAAAATGTACAATCTTTTTCAGGTACCTGCTAATCTAATGTCATTCGAATAATTTACTCTCCTGCCTGGTGCAACTTCAAGTGCCAAACTGAAGAAACGGGCTGTTGTTCTCTAAGGAGGAAGAGAATGGTTTTCCTGACATGAGCCAGCCACAAATATTTCAGCACTTTCCTACATAACTTGAAAGTGTTTCTGACACAGCTTTTAAAAGCAGAAAGTGAATGTTGTCCTTAGGACCAGATATAGTCTCATGCACTGAGTGAACACAGACAAGTTAGATGGACAGAAGAATCCTGACTCCTGCAGGATCCTGGACCCCTCAACTTTTTGTGGTAGGAGACTGCCATGAACTGACGTTTCACCACAAACTAGGCATCATATCTTCTGCCTGTTCTTTTTTAAACAGTTCTTTTTATTGTTAAGCTGCTTTGTGTGACTGAAGAATATTTGGCCCATGTTGGGTTTCAATTCTTTCTAATGCACAGAATGATTGACAGTGTTAACTTGCTGCAAAGTGTCAATTAGAATAGAAAATTGTGGAACAACATTTTTATAATCTAAGTGCACTGAGTTGCTTGGCAATGTGGCTGCCTCAGATTTTGTATCAAATCTCTGGACAATTCTGCTGTTCACATTTGAGCTATTTGGGAAAAATCTATTTTGGCACAGGACAGTTGGTTTTCTTTTCATTCAGTTATGTTACTCGGGAATGCTCTGACAATGGATTTAAGGCTGTTTAAATTTATGTTATACTAAAGGTCATCTTCCATTCTCTTACTAGTGGCATAGTTGCTTGCAAGTTTGGGGTTTTTTTCAGTCTGAATGTTGTTCATCTTAAATCCCGTGGTAGAGGGAAGCAGATAATCGGGTGTTGTGTATCACATGGCCCTGGCTCCTCAGAATGATTCCATGTCATTGTCTCTGTTCCATCTTCCTGTGGATGTCTCAGCTCCACTCAATTCCAGTACGTGATGCAACTTGATGACACTACTAGCCCATGGCACTGCTGTTATGAAGTCGTGATGGCAGTAAAAGTTCAGCAAGACCATCTGACTGTGGAGCAAGTACAAAGCAGCTTCCACACCAGTGTCCAGAGAACAACAAAAAAAGCATGTGACTGAGCCTCCTCCTCTGACAGAACTCTCTCTATTTCCATGGCTGTATCCCTGCTGTGCCCTACCACCCCTGTGATCAGAGGCCTTCTGTGCCCATGCTAAGTACAGCATTTTTTCTGTTTGAAACTCTTTTGCCATAAGGCATCAGTATTCAGACTTAATCAATGAGCAGAAAACCTCTTGGGAGTTTCCTAAGATTGGGAGAAATAGAGGAGAAATTTGCAAGCCAACCTCTCGCTTACAAACCACGAAAAAAATTGAAGTCAGTTTAATTGAACAGAGCCTGTATTAGAACAAACTCCCTGGCATTAGGAGTATTTATTTTATGGACTTGCATGTTTTTCTAAATTTTGATTTTGAAACTTCAACAACAACAACTACAAAAGAATACCTGTATTGTTAAATATAGGTCAGCTGTAACTTCTGTGTTATTTTAAGTGTTATGTTACAATCCTGAGAATGAAGCCTAATACCTACCAGCTTTTCAAGAAAACCAGTTCCTGATGACAACTGCATTTAGATCCCAGGACATGTGAAAGTGTATGTGAAGTTGATAAAGTTTCTTTGATAGCTCAGGAGTTGTGTGAAAAGAGTGATAATGCAAAATACATTTATATCTTTTTTTCTCCTTTTTTGGTAAATTAAGGCAACTTTGAACTAGGAAAACCATCAGTAGCTGTGAGAGCAGAGCATCCAATACCATTAGAGAGAGTGTAGAAGCTTTTGAATGTAAAATCCTGTCACCAGTAAATAAAAATAACTTCAGACTGTTAGAATATGATATAATCTGAATTATTCTGCACCTGTGGACTTTTGTGATTAGTTATCAATGAGATTATTCATGAACATGTGTTACGTAGATTGCCATTTTAGTGAATGTGCCACCTATGACCACTTGTGTGTCATTGGCCTTCATAGGGTTTGAACCACGTGCAGAACAGTGACCAAAATGGTGACTAACCAAAACAGAACTGTTCAAGTCAAAAGGGTTTTTTTGAAGTTATTTTATTAGTAGCCCTTTCCCCTTAAAAGGGAATAACCTGATCTGTCTTCAATATAAGCTAAATTTAAAATGCAACACTTATTGACATGAAATGTCTTAGAAGCATGTAAATACCTTCTCATTTCTAATGTGATGTGGTGGAAGCAAACACCGATGAGGACTCCTGACATTTTTTCCAGCGTATTGCAATTGAGATAAACTAATGGGTGTTGTAACAACCTCCAGTTATGTTTAACAAGCCTCCCTTGAAAAGAACAATAACTGCTGGTTGATGCAGTAGCAATAGAATGAGCCTGTACACACTTAGAATTTAATGGCTTTTGGAATTTAAGGGTCTCTAAAGTGTTAAATATATTATTGTATGTACAAGAGGTAGAGCATTATAGCCTTCAAAAAATACACTTTTACTCAAAATTATGAGCCACAGAGCCTGTAGGAGAAGTTACAAAAGGGTCCGTTTTCAATTGCTTGTAAAACAAATTCCCAACCAGAAAGGAAGCCTCTTTTCCAGAAACCATGATGTGCCCCAAAACAGCATGGCATGAATGAAAGGCGGTATTTATGAGTGATTCTGATACTCAAGTCATTTGTCACTGTTGGAAGATGAATCTGTGGAGAAATTAAACCCTTCAGTCCTCAAACTCAAATCCTATTCAAAACCTTGGAATTTGAAACTGCATCAAAAGTAGCTTGAATTCCCTCACACTACTATAATTTGAATGTAAAAAGGATTATATAGAAGAAAGATGAACATAGCAAAAAAGTTTTACACAATAGTCAGGTAAGCATCTTCTTTTCAGTATAGCACAGTTGTGAAATTGCTGCACAATATTTAAAAAAATCAGAAAAATGGCAGTGTAAGAATATTATTAAAATACCTTAAGCCAATTTTAAATTAGTTTTAAAATATTAAACAGTTTGTAGCTGCTGATTTGAGGTTTTACGCTGTCATTTGGTACTATTTGCTGCCATCTGGTACTTTTAATGTGAATTGAAAGCTGCTATTGAAATACAACATACTGCATACCAGTACTGATTAATACAGCATTTTCACAAAAATATCTCAAACCATACAAGTTTTCATCCATCAAAGAGAATAACTGCAATAGTTGTGTAAAATTAAATGTTATCTCAGAATTACTATTTTCAGAATTGTGAAGATACAAAATGTATGTAAGCAATATTATTAATTTATTAATGTGCAATTTTTATGTAATTCAGTGCCAAAATGCATGTTTTTCCAAATAGCACTAAAATGAGGCAAAGAAAATAGTTTTCAAATTGCAACTTATTTGTCACATTATAATGGAAACCAATTCCAACATTTTGGTTTGTTTTGTGTGAAAATTGTTGCACTATTTTTGGCTGTATTTTCCAGCAGTTCACTGCATGCCATTTGTGTAAGGATTCTTTCTATAATTATTGTGATCTGTCTCACCCATAATAACCCTGGCATTGGAATCTAGGTTTTTGGACAAGTTATTTTGTTACCTCAGTCTTGTATCAAGTTGCTGTATTTTTCAGTTTGTTACATTGATAATGATTGTTTCACTAATTAAATACTTTAATGTAAAAAAAAAGTTTGTTTACTTCGACAGCAATTGCATTTGGTTGTATGTTTAAAAATGTGCAGAGTATGTATGCTGTTAACAATAAAATATTCTGAAAAAGAATAGTAGAGGTATAGAAGGAACGTTGTAGCTCAAAGGCAGCAAGCATGTTTTATTTGTGAATGAATGGTATGTATAGTTGAACAGACTTTATAGTGCACAGTGTGTAGCCATTTAAGAGTAAAAATACTACAGAGTCCAGACCTCTAAGAGAAAATTGAAAAACCCTCCAAACTTGCAGTTCTTTCTAGTGGGATTTGGAAAGTCCAAAAAAGTAGAGACGAACCTATCCTGTTGTTTTCCTAAGAAGCGTGTTTTATCACTGCCAATCTTGCATCTTGACTTGGATAGCAAGGTAAATTTCTTTGCATTTACCATTAAACTTTATTTACACATTTGGATTCTCAGCTCCACCCACTGAAATCAACAGGAGAAAATCCTGTTCCGTCCACTGTTCATCCACTACTAAAATGATGTGCCCTGCATTAAACAGCATACCAGTATAGATGTATGAAGTAATATCTTCTGGTATTAAAATCTGAAATTTGCTTTCTTATTTCAGTGATGAAATCAAGGTTCAGTCAGAACCTTGAACCGCCAAGCACTGCTGGCAGTGACACCCTGGCAATCAGATGTTCGGTGAAACTTCCTCTTTGAAAAGATTCATGGATTCACGGATTTGACAGAGTTGGAAGGGACCTCTAGAGATCATCTAGTCCAACTCCCCTGCTAAAGCAGG
>JAOXNO010000008.1:6020454-6076199 GCA_028565335.1 Limnodromus scolopaceus
GGGGAAGTGGAGAGCTACCCCTACCATGGGGAGGCAGAGGATATAATTTAAAGATCACGGTAAAATCACTTCCACTTAAAGTTTACATCTTACAGAGATTTGGGAGAACAGCCCTTTTTTGTACTGTACAAAGGTAAATGCATTTGATTTATGAACTGAATCAAAGTATGCACAGAAGATGTTTTTAAAACTGGAAAAATTATTTGATCCAAGAAGGTGATTGAGGCCTCACTCCACTGCTTTCTATAGATGTTTTCACATGGTTGGGAAGATCCTGATGACGTTGTTTGCAGAAAATTTGTGTGACATATCTCTTACCAGGTATGCATCCCTTTGGAGATAGATTATAACTCTTTGGCTCTTAAAGTCAACTGTGCTGGGTATGCTACAATTTTAAGTGCAGTAATGAAATTTAAAGGTGTGGCAATGGGCATTTGATTCTATGATTTAATGCAATATTCTCCCCAGCAATACATGCACTGTGTATTTAAGATCATTTGTTAATCACAGGAACAAAGGTCTGTAGTTTATGGCCTTCACCACTAGAAAAAATCCCACCTTAGAACTTGTACAAATGCCACAATTTATTTTGTTGTAGGAATGATTCAACTGGCAGTTGCTGTGTCAAAAAACCACTGGTGTAAAGGGCTGGATTTTATCATGGTGTAATTATCACATTTCCATTTACTTTAAAAAAAAAAATTGGTTTGCTTGCGTTTCTCCATTTCACACAAGTTAATCAGGTGAACTGACAATTGAACGTTGGGGTCGAGCCCAGAGACCTCCTCCAGCAAAACCCAGCGCCGCTTCGGGGTCTCCTGTACTGACGGTGCAGTCCGTCGCCGGGATGTCGCCTGCGGGAGGGTCTCCCCGGGACCGACTGAGCGGCGCCCGCGGGGGCTGGGCCGATCCCGCCCCCGCCTCCCGGCACCGGCCGCCCCGGCGTCGCAGTTTGCGCGGGGCCCCGCGATGAGTGCCCCGGGAACCTGCTGTGGTGGCGGCAGCGACCGCCGTTCCCCCGGAGCGGCCAGCCCAGGGGAGCGGGGCCCCCCGCTGCCTTCCGGCCGGCTCCGGCCAGCCCCCGCCGCCCCCGGTGCGCCGGGACTCCAGCCCCGCGGTGCGTCCCCGCCGGCAGGTGACTGGACCGAGCGTCCCCGCCTTACCCTGGGCCCGGGCAGCCGGACCGGGGACGGCTGCCGGTTCCGGTGCCGCAGAGGGCTCCGGTAGCGCTGGCCCAGCTTGGCGCCCCGCCGCCGCAGCTGTGCCTGCGCCGGGCCCCGGCGGCGGGAGCGGGGGGACCAGCGCGCCGCTGTCGGCATCTTCCTCTGGGCAAACTGCCGGGGCCGAGGAAGGTGTCGGGCTGCGGGTCCTGCGCGGGGTCCGAGTCTGGCATCGCGTGCGGAAGGGGCTCGACGGTCTCGGGATTTTATTTCCACTCAAGAAGTAGCGAATGAGACGGTGGTCAGCTGTAGCATTATTTTTCGGCACTAGTGCTAACTGCTTAACGGTAAGTTAAAGTTATGTATTAATTGTACAAACCAATTTTTTGAAGTCTCCGTCTGGATACATTCCAAGCCTGGAGTTTACTTTAGATTTAAAGAATGCATAACTGCTTCAAAGAGTGGTTTCGGCGTGTGTTAACCGAGGCAGGCAGCTGAGCACTGCACAGACGCCCTGGCAGTGGGATGGGGAAGAGAATCTGAAGAGCAAAAGTGAGAAGACTTGTGGATTGAGATGCAGACAATTTAAGAGGTAAAGCAAAGCTGCACACACAAGCAAAGCAAATGGTGAATTCATTCACCATTTCCCATCAGCAAGGAGGTTTTTAGCCATTTCCAGGAAGGCAGGTCTCCATTATGTGTAATGGTGACTTGGGAAAACAAATGCCATAACGCTGCATGTCTCCCCCTTCCACGTTCTTCCCCCATCTTTTCTTGCTGAGCACGGTGTGGTTGGCATGGGGTTTCCTGTGGTTATTTGGGGTCAGCTGTCCTGGCTGTGTTCCCTCCCAACTTCTTGCGCAGCCCTACTCCTGGGATGCCAACGGAGAGCAGCTTGAGAAACAGAGGTCTTGATGCTGCATAAGCACTGTTCAACAGTAACTAAAACACCAGTGTGTTTTAAATGCTGTTTTGGTCACAAATCCAAAACACAGCACCCTGTGAGCTACTATGAAGAAAATTAACTCTGTCCCAGCTAAAACAAGTATTGTGTGAAAGACAAAAAGTTGAAATAACAGATTTTTAAATGTTGTTATGCAATTTTTAATTTGCCTGCTCTATTTGTTTTCAAAGGACACAAACTCTAATTGTTTTCAATAGGAGAAATTTGTCTTAGGGATGTACAGCAGATTATAACAGAGAAGTTTATGAATCACAGAATCACCTAGGTTGGAAGCGACAGGGAAATGTGCCGTTTGTCAGTTCTAATAGCACAAATTAAGTATATGGCAACACTGTCTGTTGGCCTGGCTTACCTTCTTTGTATTTAGAATAGAAATGGCCACCTTAGTTTTTTTAGAGCAATATTTTACGAATAGTGGAATAATTCTGCCCTCAGTTTAATCCTTCAAACAATATGCTTTGGAATTTGGATTGTGTAAAAAAGGAAGGACTCTGGTGTTTCAAAAAGTCTTTCTGAAAAAAAGATAAGCTATCAAAAGATTAGCAACAGAAAACCTAGGTAAGGATGGCAAATGATTGTTAATCTTTGGAATTTTTATTCAAGCACCAGTGGTTTGTAGTGTTACTTTTGGTGAAAAGCATAAAGTAGAGGATAGAGAACAACTTTTCCCAAAAATAGTAAATTAATAAGGCTATTTGTTAGTGGTGGCTTTTTAGTAAGGCACTGGATAAGCCACGGATTAGGCTGAATTTCTACCACTGAATCTAATACTGCATGTTAGCGACTGAAACTTTGCAGTCACATCTCATCAGTTGCCCCCTTTCCTCTCCCTAGACCAGGAGATAAAGTAACAAGCTGAGAGTTTTCAAGAATTAAATGCAATGTAGACATTGTGAAGTTACTGAAATGAGCAGCATAAACGGTATTCAGCTGTCTCAATGCAAATAAAACAAGTTATAAAGAAGGCTGCAATGTAGATAATGTGGGGGAGATTAATAATAAACTAGGAGTGGCTCTTGAGTTAAATTAGCATTTGTTCCACCTTTTAGTAAGGACAATGCTAATTGTGGAGGGTTAAAGAAAGATGACAGAAAAGAAGGTCTGAAAATAGAAGTTGTACAGCAAAGGTGAAAGCAAAATTCCAGTTGGAAGGTGATACTGAATAAGTTCCATTCCAAAATTCTAAGACAACAGACAAGCTACTGAAGAACCTGTAATGAGTGTTTAGTAAGTGTGTGGTGAACGTAGTGCTGCAATGTGGCAAAAGAGAGCATCAGCAGTTCCTTAGTTCAGGAATGGGGGAAAAAGATTATTTAAGTATATGCAAGCTTTTAAGTGCAGTCTTGGTCCTTACAAGGTTTTAGAAAGACTATCACAAAAGAAAGAAGGAGAAATGTGATCAAGTTGAGCAACGTGATCTAGTTAAAGATGTCCCTGCCCGTGGCAGGGATCATCGGGAACTAGATGATCTTTAGAGGTTCCTCCAGGTCCCTTCAGCCCAAAACATTCGATGATTCTGTGATTCGAACTGGGACCAGAGCTCTTTATTATTACCTTGCTGCAGAGGAAAACAGGTTGTGTAACTGCGCTTGGCTGGGAGACTGGGTAGGTGTGTTAATCTTTGGCTGATGACAAGCTCAGATGTGTCTGTGCAATGTGATGCATCTGCAAAAAATATAAACCTAGCATATGCTAAGAAAGAAAATTTCCAACAATCGTGAGGGTTTATCACTGCCATGTACAAATGGACAAGATTTCTGGTCTCCTGTGCCAGAGATTCATTGGAACTCGGCCAGCTGCATTGAAGCAAGTGGTCAAGGAAGACTATTTCTTAGGAGATGATATTAGAACAGCCTGTCTTGTGTAAGGAAACAACAACTCCAAAGACTAGGAGGTGATGTGACTGCAGTTCATAAATGCAATAGGGCAGAAGAAAAGCTTTTTGCTATTAAGGGGAATACTGAAAAAGAACAAACTGATGCAAAGCAGCTGTAGATACCATTAGCTAAATATAGTATTAAAGCAAATGTGCATAACTTGTATTCATGTTCTACTTGAATAGTAATTGAAATTAAAATAAAAATATAAATGTAGTGTTCCTCATTAATCTGACTACGTATGAGTTGTTAATCTCAGAGGATCAAAATTCATGAGTCATGTGTTGGAAAACCATGAATTTCACTCCTCAAATAATTACATATTTATTTTCTTTAAGATTCTGTGTCCTGGTATGTCTTGAGTTCTATATTTTGCTCTTTTTCTCTGCTTCTAGAACCTGCTGTTGTGTCAGATCTCCCCCACAGTTCCTCATCAGAATCTTTATTTACCTATATTAATTAGGCCTATAGTACTAAAGAAATGATTGCCTAAGAAATACAGATACATAGTGTATTTCTCCAGTTCTGTTTAAGTGTTTGTGTGAGCTGTGGATATATTGATATGCAGGATTAATTTCCAGAAGGAAACTTAAGTGGCCTTAAAAAAAAATCACCCCAGCACCTAGGTTTGATTTGTTTCAACAACTCCACACTCAAGTTTATAATTTAAATTAGCTCTTGGGAGGCAACTGGATGCCTTGCTCAAGAGAGGGAAAACTTGTTTTTCTGGTAGGTGTGGCTGCTGTTCCTGACAGTAAAGAACACCAACCATCTAAAATAAAATCCGTCGGCAGCCGTCTTAGGTAACGTACCAGCATTTTTTCCCTCAGTATATTCTGTATTGAACAATTCTTATGATTTATCTTAAAAATATTTAAGTTTTTATCTGGTTAGAATAAATAACTTGTAGGTTACACCTTAGCAAAAACTAAATGGAGGGCTGAACAGAACTTCACTCAGCTATCTGCTTTAAAAGGTACTTTTTTCTTTCAGATGTTCAGTGTTCAAAACACAGTTGGAAAGATATATATTTTTTTATCATTCATTATTTATAGCTAGAAAAAGCAGAAGAAATAACAGGGAATAAATTAATTGTATTCTTTAATGTCGACATGTTTTAAGATTTCTTTAGTAAAAACTATTTATTGTATAAGGCTGAACAATATTTTAAGTCATAAATAGATAAAACCAAGGAAAAAGTGTTCAGTGTGACCTACTGTCTCTTGTAGGAATGCTAAAATATGTAACAACCTGGGAATAAGAATGCTCAGAGGAAAATTTTTTTCTGACTTTCAAATGTTTAGTAAAAAGACTTGCAAAGTTGGAGTTGTTCTTAGTAACAAAAGCAGAAAGCTGTGGGACAGTAGCAGGCTCTCACTGTGTGTTTGCAGTTCTGCTCCAAATTTTAAGGATTTTTGGGGGCGATTCTGTGTTTCGGAGTCAGTGTCTGCTGGTGTTCTGCTTTGTGCCTGGTGCCATGTAGTGAGATTTCTGGTGCCCTATGACAGTTCTAGTCAGGAAACCAGTTTCTTGGTAGCTGGGGAAGGCTGCTATAAATCACATCAGCCTTGGCAAATGGGGCGTATTTAACGTATGGTATGTTGTGACCATAGTTCTTACTTTGCTTTTCCAGGGAAGAGCAATTGTGGAAATATTGCACGTTGTTCTGAAGACATGGGCAATTATTTTTTGCCTAAACTCAGTTGAGGTTCAGAAGCCAGATTGCTGTATTCAGAAACTAAATTTTACTGGTTGGGAAATACTGCGTTTAAGCAGAAAACCAGACCCTAGGGGAATTTTTCAAAGTAATCGGTGAAGTTGCCAGTGAATTTAGGCACTTCAAAGTTAAGAGCTGCTGAGTAGATATCTGGAACAAAACTATGGACTTAGATTCTTTCTAGATTTGTATATTCCTTACTTTTCTTTGAAAATGCTAGTTTTCTTGTCCATCACCAAACAGTATTGAGATAGAGGCTCTCAAATTAGCTTTACACAATGCGTGAAATGGGGGGAAAAAAGCATGAAATACTAGGTTTAATTATTATTTTGGAATAGACTGACTAATATGCTTTGGAAAAAATATGGCTAGATATTTAGCATGTGCACACTTTCTGAAGATACTTAGATTGCTAAGTACTTAAGCACGTGATTTTGTTAGGAGTCTTGAGAAGTAAATGAAAGGACAGGAAATAGAATCTTCCAATATCTGCTATGCCTAACGACATTGCTGTCTGTTTTAGCTACAAAATATATACCTAGAAACCTGGGTCTTTTAATGATATGATTTTTCTTTCTCAGCAGCTGGCTTTGTGCAGCAATGACATGCCTTCTAGAAACGTTTTCTTCATACTTGTGCGATAGAATCATAGTTTATTCCATCTTGGCATTTTACCCCACACTTTTCGCTGGCAATCAGGGATAATCTCTTCTACTAGTCCTGTTTTCTGATCAAACATTAATTTGATTAATCTGGGCACTCTTCTTCCAAGAATCTCTGTGGTACAAACAGTCTTTGAAGAGACTTGCTGTCACCTCACTGCTTATGATTCATATCTGGATGCCTAAAGATGAGTTCGCAGAGGAATCTTTAATCTGAGCCCCGCTCGCAGAAGTTACTGCTGGAGAGTGCCGTGAGCTCCCTGTCAGGCATGAACACTTGCAGGGACGAGTGCTGCTCATGACTTTCGCCACCCAGGTGCTCAGGGGATGCCGATCCGTTCCTGCAGGCGCCCAAACCATGCCAGGAGCTGAGCCAGATTAATGCAGTGTGAGGGGGCCCAGATCTCCAGCGAGCACAGTATGAGGTGACTTTCCCTGCAAGCCCTGCCCTGTACAGTGCTAAGCAGGGGAGAGCTGATATACTGAGAATAAGTTTTATACCCCCAGAGATTTCACCTGTCTTCTGCTGAGTCGTGTGAATTGACCTTCCCCTATATGTATTGTCCCATCTGGTGAACTGCAAGTTAGGGAATTTTTGCATTAGAGGTTGTGTCTGGACCATCATGTACAATCCCCAATTGCCATATTTTTTATGAACTTGATTAATTCTGTATACATTTAATTTATATATCTGCCACTACCTTGTCTGTGAGAAGTCTTGTTGAGGTTTTTGTGTTGTATAATTTACATACACACTATGTAGGGGAGAAAAAAAATATGGAGGTGTGTTTTGATTTAAAAATTACCGCCTAATTACTTAATTGGATGTTCTAAAATTTGGATTACAGAAAATAATGAATAATGGTTCCTTGTTCTCCTGTATATAGGACTCTATCATATTCTCTCACAGAACCCACCATGTACCGAAACTGTTCCACACATTTGACATATAGAGGCATTCGGTGTCACATACAGTATTATCCATCCCATTAAAGGTGTGTTCTGTGATTGATTTTTCATAAAAGCACAGTAGCTGGCTCTCCGATTAAGTCAGTGCAGAGTGAAAGAGATTTGCTCCCCATCTTGCTTGTGAAATTCTTGAGCAATGATCATAAGTCAGTATTATCTCATATTACATATTTTCTTTTCTGCAGATGCGGCAGCATAAAGTGCAAGGACAACAAAATTTACATCCACATTAGATACATTCAAAATGTGTGGAGGGAAAAAATCTTACTTTGCTGGTGCTGTGTGCATTATTACTCTAACTTCAATGGTGACACTTTCTTATCTTAGGTTACAGAATCTTTCTCACCTGCCAAAAATAATTCAAGAAGGTAGTAGATGTCGAGGGAAAATTACCAATAGCACAATAACGGCATTAAAAGATAACAAAACTTTTATTATATCCTCATACTTTGATGACAGAGAAAGCAAAGTCACTCGTGTGATCGGGATTGTTCACCATAAAGAAGTAAAACAACTATACTGCTGGTTCTGCTGTCAGCCCAATGGAAAGATATATGTATCAAAAGCAAAAACTGATGTTCATTCAGACAGGTTTGGATTCCCTTATGGTGCAACAGATATAGTTTGTTTGGAACCTGAAAACTGCGATCCAACACACGTATCGATTCATCAGTCTCCACATGGAGATATTGACCAGCTGCCAAGGTTTGAAATTAGAAACCGCAAGGCTGAGACCTTTCCTGTTGACTTCACTGTGTGCATCTCTGCCATGTTTGGAAATTACAACAACGTCTTGCAGTTTATACAGGGTGTAGAAATGTACAAGATTCTTGGGGTACAGAAAGTGGTGATCTACAAGAACAACTGCAGCCTTCTGATGGAAAAAGTCCTAAAGTTTTATGTGGAAGAAGGAACTGTAGAGATAATTCCCTGGCCAATAAACTCACACCTCAAGGTTTCTTCTGAATGGAAGTTCATGCAAGACGGAACACACATTGGCTACTATGGACAAATCACAGCGCTAAATGACTGTATATACCGTAACATGCAGAGGAGCAAGTTTGTGGTTCTTAATGATGTTGATGAAATAATTCTTCCCCTTAAGCACCCAGACTGGAAAACAATGATGAGCAGTCTTCAGAAGCAAAACCCCGGGACTGGTGTTTTCCTCTTTGAGAACCATATCTTCCCAGAAACCATGTCTACTCACATGTTCAACATTTCGTCCTGGAATACTGTGCCGGGTGTTAACATATTACAGCATGTTCACAGAGAGCCTGACAGGAAAGATGTAATCAATCCCAGGAAAATGATAGTTGATCCACAAAAGGTGATTCAGACTTCAGTCCACTCTGTCTTACGCGCTTATGGGAACAGTGTGAACGTTCCCATGGATGTTGCCCTCATTTATCACTGTCGGATGCCCCTTCAAGGAAACCTTCCCCGAGAATCCCTCATCAAGGATACAATACTGTGGAGATATAACTCATCATTAATCATGAATGTTAACAAGGTGCTAAATCAAACTGTACTGTAAGCTCAAACGTCAAACCTCGGTTGTAAGGAGGGGAAGTGGAGAGCTACCCCTACCATGGGGAGGCAGAGGATATAATTTAAAGATCACGGTAAAATCACTTCCACTTCCACTTCCACTTAAAGTTTACAGCCCTTTTTTGTACTGTACAAAGGTAAATGCATTTGATTTGTGAACTGAGACATGGTACCTGGGAAGGGTCCACTCCTGTAGGTGATCAGTGCTGCTCCACCTGTAAGTGATCAAGTGCTGAATTGGGTTCATCAGGTAAAGTCTCTACTGCAACTTTGTTAGATGTGAGAGCTGCAGTATAGTGAGAAATTGCTCTTTCGACTATAGCTGTGAAAGGTCATTATTCAAGGCCTAGGAAGCGACCATGCAGAAATCAGAAAGGTAATGTTAATATCCACCTTTCGCTCTTTTTCTTTTCCCATCTTCATAACATGTTTTAGCTACTACAGTGAAACCTGTAAACTACCTGAAGAAGGAATGAGTTGATTTTTGGTTATTTGTATGTCTGAAGTACTTGGTGGATAAAAAATACAGCTGTGCTTAGTGGTGCCTGTTAAAAGATGGTTTGGCACAGCATCTCCCAGATGAAGAGCTACATTGGCATTAATTCTGTAACCCGTTATAATCACAGAGGTAGGATAAGAAAATGCACCAGCTGTAGCACAAGAACTGTCACTTGTTAGAGCTATTTTGTTAGAGGTTCCTTTGTCTTAAGGAACATGGGCATTTGTAGCAGAGCCGTGAGTCATTTAATGATCTCAAGGATCAATGCAGGTGGAATTACCTCTTCTGGAAAATGTAAAATGAGTCTGTTTTCAATTTAAAAAATAAATAAATTAGTATTTCTTAACTGATTCAAATAAAGGCTACACACGTTTTTTGACTTATGTACAAAACGTACAACTACAGTCACTGGTATTAAAGGTAACATTGCATAATTCTTGCAGTTTGTATGTCACTCTTTGGGTACAAAATTTGTATGCACCAAGTTGAGTAAAAGGTAAACAAATGCACTGTGACAAATATTGATCAAAGTCTACTGGTTTCAATTGTAAAAAAAAAATGAGTCCTTTATATTACTGGAAATTGCATTTGTTAAAGTGGTGATGTATTGTAGCATTGAACACAAAACTGCTGGAGTTTTGCTGATCCAAATGACTGTGCAACTTGGAGTTTGAGACATATAAGTTTAAGAAGAGTGATCCCTCTTTTGTTACCCACAGCTGTTCTGAATTACTTGTGGTAAGAGCTGAGTCATGTTGCAAAGCTTTAAAGCAGAGGCAAGATACAGACTGATGCTGAAGAAAAAGAGAATTTTGTGAACTGAAAAGCAAGGCTGTTTCCAGGGGAATGGATGAACAACTACTTAAAATATGTAATAGTTTGGGGTTTTTTTCTGGCCTTGAAGCCTCATAACAAGGTGTTTCTTTATTCAGAAAAATTGGACATCAGGTGGATTTTACTCGTTTATGTGATGGGTAAGTTGAGTTATGATGCTTCCTTATGTAGCTGTAAGGGTACAGAAGCAGTATCTTTTCTAACCTCTGTCTCAAAATAGTGCTAGGTAATTTATTAACTTGTGCTCAAGGGTCAGATGGAAAGCAAAGCAAACAAAATCCATTTGCTCACTGTAGTTTCACAATTCCAGTAATATTTTTTCTGTTTGCTGAGCCCACCAAGCTAAGTGCATTGTACTGATGTGGCAATGTATTAGGACATTATTAGAATGTATGTATATAGAACATACATTAGCATGTACGAAGGGACGTTGGGGGGCAGTGACAGTCTGACATCTCAGTATGTGTGAGAGCAGGTACGCTTTTTTAAATTTCTACACCAGTGTCATGTTTTCATTCCTTCATCTGTTTTGTAATGGCACATACCTATGCCCTTAAGGAGCTCTGTCATTAGTGGTTAGTAGCGTTGGCTAGCAAATGTCCAGGTAGAAGTTTTATTCGGAGGTGTTCAAGAGACAGTCTGTGAATAACTGTTTGCTAATTGTATTTATAATAATCACCTGCTATGTAACAGGCTAAACGTTTCTAAAATTAAAAGGCTAGAAGAGCAGTGCAGTGTGTATTGGATGCATCTCATTATGCTTTTCTGCTTGCATACTCTTGACAATCCAGGAAAGGAGAATTTAGAGTTCTTAATTTGTTTAAAATTTTCTGCAACTTGTGAAATACCTGTGGCAGAACCCCTTTCCAGCTACCACTTCACAGCTTTTAACAAACTGTAGTATTTGCTTCACAGTGGCAGCAGCATCTCTCAAAGTCTATCAACAAACTCTGGCAGCTGCATTAACATCAAAGTGGTTTGCTAGGGTGGTGCTACCTTGCATGGCAAGAGGTCCATTCAGAATGCTAAAGTCATGTAGTTTAGAAGGGGCATCTGGAAGTCTAACTCCCTGCTCAAAGCAGGGTATGGTCGCATGGTTTGCTCAGGACTTTGTCTCTCTGGGCAACACGGTCCATTCTTCAACTGCCCTCATAGTGGAGAGTTGGAATTTCTCTTGTTGCAATTTGTGACCGTTGGCCCTTGTCCTGCTGCATGTTGCTGAAATGGGTCTGACTTTCTCATCTCTACCTTTTTATGAGGAAGCTGGAGACAGCAGTGGTGCCTCCCCACCCCATCCTACTGCCACCTTCCCGCACCGTTCTCGCTACAAGGCTGAACTCAGCTCTCACAGTTTCTCAGACACCTTGTACTCCACCTCTCTCGCCATCTCTGAGGCCTCTCATGGGACTTGCTCCAGTGTGTCAGTCTATTTTGTACTGGGGAATTCAACACTGAACTCAGATGTGGCCTTGAGCATGGAGCAGAGGTGAAGAACCCCTTCCCTCCAACTCGTAGTTATGTACTTGGAAGTAAAGTTCAGTATATGGTTGGCCACCTTAGTCACAAGGGCACGTTGCTAAATCCTGTTCAGTTTGCTGTCCTTTCCATCTTGTTTGCTCCAGCCTGACTGTTGTGTGGGGCAATTGTGTCAGGTGCAGGATGGTGCGTTTGCTTTGGTTAAGCTTCATGAGTTTTCTGTCAGCCCACTTGTCCAACCTTGTTGAGGACACTCAGAATAGCATTGCCTGATCTCTTGCATATTGACTGCTTCCGCTTCCCCTCCAAATTAGTATTGTTGGAAACTTGCTAAGAGTGGACTCTGCATCATAAAGGTCACTAATAAAGTAGTTAACTAATTCTAGCCCCTTAACAACTGGGTACCGGTTAGACTTTTGTATCACTGATGACCATTCTTTGAGCCTGGCAGGCCAGCCCATTTTCCACTCAGCTTGCAGTCCAAATATTCACTCTGTATTTCACAGATTTGGGTACAAGTAAGTTTCTGGCATGTTCCTGTCTAAATGCCTGCTGTGAAGTAATCTTTATACTTATATATTTATATATATTGATATAAAATATTGCTAATGCAATATTTTATAGGTGGCCCATCAAAATGTGTCTCCTTTAGAGTGAGTTACCGCACATCATACACAGTATAGTTACTCCCAAATTAAGAACGATGAGAACTGGATTTCAAGACAACTTACTGAGAGCTTTCTGTTTCATGTAAATTTTCTTTGCTTTTGAATGAGAATAAAAGCTCTAATATATCATTTGTGCCCCAGTCAATGTGGTTTGAAGCAAGAGCTGTGAATTTGGCTTCCAATTGATAAAATCCTCAACTATAAGTACATTTTCAAATTAAGTGTGTGTGAATAAAGGTGGAAAGCTGAGTACTTAAAACTCCAGCCTTGTATTCCAGAGCCACTGCTCCAGTGTGACTTCATGCAATTCCTAACACATCACTCAAATACTTCTGTATGAAAACTCCCTTTCCACTGGTACAAGGCATTACTGCATAAATTTGGGAACTTTGGCCCTTGTTCAGTATTAAGTATGAAATTAGGTCTCCTTGGACAGTGGGAAGATACAATGGTAATGCTAGGCAGTTTTATCTTTTCAAGGACATGAGCCAGTCTTCATGAAAACTCACGTTTTCAAGTTGTGTTAAAAAAAAAAAAAGACATTAAGGGGAGATTTTATTTTAAGGGAGGAAGGAGAGGAAACCAACCTAAAGCATTTCTAAAGGATGTGATGTTATAAATACAGCTTTTAAGTACATGTCAAATACCACAAAAGTATGTGGCTATGCATTTGATACTCAATAGTTAACTCATGTACATCAGGTCTCCTACAATGATCAAACCAAAAGATGTTTTTCTACTCCTATGCTTTTCTTCAGGCTTTCGATATTTTTTTTTTTTTTCCCCAGAGGTGTGGCATTCTGTTATTTGCCCCTGCTTTCCAAATCTAGATGTAGCAACTACTTTAAGTGCATTATTATATTAACTGCAACTTTTGGAAAAAGTGAATGGCTGCTAGACATCATTTAATGTAAGAGTGTGACTCTGGCTGTAGAGACTGAACATCATCTTCCCGTTCGTTATATTCCTACCTACCTGTGAACTAAGTTATTTCTCATACAAACTACAAGAAATAGGGACTATAAAATACTGATTAAGCCATTCTGATTACCATCAGCAAATATGATGAATACTGTCAGAGGTCCTCTAAGGTTAATTGCAGTGGCAAGCTCTATCAGATGAAAAGTTGGCTCATTCTCTCTGAGGAGAGTTCATGTTGACATGATCTCAAATTTAAACAAACTATTATTGTTAGCATCTGATCCTAGTTAAAGGACCCATTTGATTCTGCTGCTGTAAAGGCTAAGTATTTAAAGCTATCATAAGGAAAAAATGTTTTGAAGAGGATGATAATGGAGAGAGAAAGGGCTTGCTATTTCTCATTTGGGTTAAGCAGCCATGCACTGTAACCAGTATTTGCTGTTACATGTACAAAAGCCTATGGTTCTAAAATAGCAGCCTCACCTTCTGTTTCAACAAAAAAATAGGTCAGAAGTCAGGTCAAGCACTACTTCATTTCAGACTTGATGGTGGATTTGAATGGTTTAAATGTGACAAGCTATGCTTCAGAGCCCAAACAGGTATGCTTAAACATGACTACAGACAAAATTTTGTGGTGAATACTGTTAGCATGCTGTATTGCATTATGTCCAAAACAACCCATTCCCAAATGCCCAAATAAAAGTAAATGATTGTGCATTGCATGATGATACCATTAGGTGTGCAACTTTGGTTCATGCAAAGTCTCATTTTATGGATACGCTGCTGATAGTCCATATATTCCTGAAGATTCTGCATATGTGAGCTTTTCAGCCGTGTTCCTTCCATAACACCAAATGGATACTATGGTCTGGCATACTGGTGGCAAAAACCAAGCCCATATCATTTTGGCCATTTAGTCCATTTAACCAAGACATTTCACCAGCCAAAAAGCTTGAACCTCTCTTTGACTTTCTATACTCTGGTAGAGGCCAGCGGCTTATCAGTTTTTCTGTCCTCAAGTCCATTATATACAGGTATCTGTTATCAAACAGTAGAGCAAATATTTCTCCAAAGCCCAGCAAGGACACATTTGAGAAGTCAGGAGGTTTGATAACCCTAGAAGACAAGACAACATTGTTAGAAAGTGTCATGACGTAGTCATGAACCTGCATCACTAAAACAAATACTTATGTGTCTATAGAAAATAAGTGTCTTATCTCGTGATTCTGAAAGCAGTTAGGAAGAACTGGATTCAAATTTCTCAAATTAAGCAACTGAACACCTAGCTGCAGTCAGGCCTGTGGTCTCAGTTCTGCCTTTGTGCATTCAGGACAGATCCTTCTGAACAAAGGTCAGGGTTTGAAAGGGACTCAGCACAGCACATGGAAAAAAAAAGTCTTGTTTCCAGATACACATAAATGAGCAAATGTACTTGCGTTCTGCAGTAAATTTCCACAGGGATTTCATGTGTCAATATCTTTAAATTATGAGGTAAAATCTCTTAATACTCTTTTGACCACAGAAATGCCTTCTTATGATAAGATAAATCATTCAAGATTGGTCATTAACTGAATGTGGTTTTACTGACACTTAGCATAAGTTTAGCATTTTCATCTTGGAGAGAAATAAAAGTATTTGTTAGTTCCCCTACACTTTTGGGATAACTGTGCCTTAATAAATAAAACTTGGAACACAAATTGAAGACAGTAAGTTTTCCACAACTGACTGAGCACTTGATCATAGTGTTACATAAAGCACAGAAATGAGGCACAAAAATGTATGGTGATGAAAAAATCTGTTCTCAGCAGTAAGAGAACATTTCTCTTTTGAAAGATGGGAAAGTAAACTAAGAGGTGAAATTACTCAGTTATTCTTACTGGTAAGAAAAACTTCTTTTAGAGTAGGTCCTCCTATGGCAGATATTTACAAATATTTGCACGATTTCAATTGAGTCTGCTAACAGCTCTAAAATGCAATTTTTTCTTTAATAAGTCACAATCTTTGGAGCCACTGTTTCTGACAGATACAGCCTCATTCTTATTATAGAAACAGAGTGACATCCTCTTTGATCCCTTACTGCAATCTGATAGATTTCACTGTCATTCCAAACATTCCAAAAAGCATTATCAAGAATGACAGATCAGTAGTGCTGTAAGGAAAAAGAGTCTTTTTAATTTCTTGTCCCATCAAAGGATCCAGAAATGGCCGCCTGGTTCTCTGTAGAGCAGTCTCCATGGCAACATTAACTTCTAGTCAGTACAGGTTCACATTCACAACATTCTCATACTAAATCCAAAGCACAGCACTATACCAGCTACCAGGAAGAAAATTAATTCTATCCCAGCTGAAACCAGGACACAACTACAGCACTGCAGTCTGATTTAAGTCTATATTGAAACTCTTCAGCTTATGGAATGAAAATATGAAAGAGGACTAGCCTGTGGCCAGAAACCAAAACAGTAATCAAATGATTCATATTAACAGATGATACATTAGAATTAAACCTGGTCATATGTGTAAAGTAAGATGTTTACAGAATTTTTATCAAGATTCTTTTGACCTACATCTAACGTAAGTTATTAAAACTAATATGCTCCGTTTCTTATTTATTTAAAGAGACTAAATCTTAAACTGAAAGATTTACCTGAGAATATCATAGCTGGCAAAGTCCCACTGGTATAATCCTAGTGCTGAACTGCAGACTATGTATTTACCATCAAAGTGCAGCCTGGGCTGTAGGGAGATGCTGCGATCTTCAGACACAGACAGTGTTTTTAAGCACTTGCAGTTTATTTCCCTTCCAATAGGCCAAATCTACAATTAAAACACAGTTTAAGATCATAAAGCATTACATTATAAACCATTAGACAAATAGAGCAAGCCTCACAGTCTCTCTTTAAGCACTGGGTAAATGCATGCATGTTTTTGCAAAAATATTTATCTCCTTTAGGTAGGAACATCAATTCTGTAAATGACTTGTCTTACAGTATTGTTGCAGTATATGTTGTTTCTAGCCTAAAAAATCCCAGTGAAAATTGGTGCTTTAAAGAACAGCGAAAAAATTAACCATCTAATTGGACAGAAATGTAACAATATTTCAGTTAAAAAGCACTTCCATAGCCACAAACTATTTACAGAACTTTCCAAATCCAGAAGTCCCCAATACTAACCGTACTTGCAGTTATGTGCTTTGCTGTCAAATCAGCACATTAGGCATGCACTGAAAGCACTTATTTTTTGCATTTCCATTCACATAGAGCTATCATTTAAATCTAAACATGAAGGAAAGCATTGAAAAATTACCTCCCAAAGAGTTGCATGTCTTGTACCACAACTTTACAAACAGGGAATATGGAAGAAAGTAAAGTCTTATGTTTGTAAACTTCAGCAAAGCACTCGAGCATTTTATTTCCATGGGTACTGAAATAGTAAGTGTATGATATATGGTACATACCTTGATTTCATACTTATCTGCACTTAGAAGAATATAATCCCCAGGACTATGCATAAGAGATTTGACTTTGCACTTCTGCAAAACTACCTGTAATTGAAGGATGTAATGATTTATGTTGATGCTGTTAAATAACCAACTTTCATTTGCATTTTTAACTTCATTGACAACTTGTACACTATACTCTTGTATAAAGGCAATACAAATACTTTTAGCAACTGAAGGGAAACTACAGTTTACTTTTCTTGTTCCTACTAGTGACAACTTCTGTATTAATAAGCAAACATATGTACTTCACCTCTAGAGTCACCCCTCCCACCTTCCAAGTTCTGAAATACTCAGAAGAAAAATACTGATTCTTGACTTGAGAACACCTTTCATGCTCAGATTTTGATTATCAAGATTGTTAGTTTTTCTACATAATTTTAAAAGTATCTTTCTTTCAGAACCATTGTTTTTATTCAGTCTTTGAATCAAACACTGATTCCTAACATTATGCCAGCTGCTTTTGAATAGAAATATATTCAATGGTCTGAAAGGTTTAGTTATAGCTTCTTTATGTATTTTTTCTGCTGAAATGTTATTTTGCAGTATTTCCTGATGTTCTTCAGAACCTACACCAGATTATACATGGATTAGGATTAGAAAATAGAAATTTAGAACACGTTACAAAGTTATTTCAAGTAAGTGTTTTGCAAGATTAATCAAAAATCAATACTCCTACCTTAGTGACCCATTCTGTGTGTCCAGTAAGAGTATTCAGGCACGTTCCTGTTGATAAGGCCCATACTTTCACAGTGAAGTCTGCCGAGCCACTGACCAGAATATCAAGTTCATCATTGTAATCCACACTAAAAACTACAAGCAGATAGGGTACTAAATAAGGAATATCAGTCTGTATGCACGTGTTTTTCTGTCATGTAGCCTCTAAAATCATATGCTACTACAGCTTTTACTGTTGATCTTGAACTGTATATATGAATTGTTGCCCTGGATTCCTAAGATTACATTGCAAAATTACTGATTTTTGTCCAAATTAAGAGCATGTACATCAGTGGTTCCTTTGTGGTTGGATTATGGCAAAGTGTAACTTAAGCTAGTTCCTATTATAAGAGTTCTAGTAAATCAATTCCAGCAGGATTAGTACATGTGATACATCTCATTACTGACAGGGGAGCAGACCTACACCTGAGTTGAGGATATTTTGCAGTAGAGGACAAAGAAGTTAATTATGATGGAAATGCAAATACGGATTCCCAGGTCCTATTGTGTTCTTTGCTGTAAGCCCATTTCGTCTAGGGATGCAAAGAACTGCTATGGCCATATGCTCCCTGTCACCTAAGGTCTGCGTCTTTTTGGTAGACTCCAAAGTAGTGAATAATCATGGCGTTTAACATTATTTCCATGCAACTGCAAAATACTGCATGGCTAAGTTTTGGCCTTATTCAAGGACACACAGATCTAGATCTGTCTGGCTGCTCCCTGCCCCCCCCCCAAAGATGACTTGGGATAGAGCCTGGGGAAAAAAAAAAAGCTATTGTGCAAAGAGCTAACTTAAATTACAATTTGTTTGATGATGATGTATATTACTTGACTAGTGAAATTACAAATTGAAAAATCCAACATACCTGCACCAGTATGTCCTCTAAAATGCTGTGTCTTTGCCCCAGAGCTCCATTCCCAACAGGCTACTGTGTTATCAAAAGATCCTGTTACAAGCTTTTGCTCATCAAACTTCACAGCAGCACAAGTGTGTGTCTGGATACCGTATATGCACTGACCTGTGCTTACATCCCACAGTTTTGCAGACAAGTCATCTGATCCTAGAATAGAAAAGAACAGGGTAATTGGAAGGAAAACGTAAATAATATTTCCAATCCTATACTGGTATTGCATGTTTGTCTTACAGTATTTTCATAAAATCACAAAATAGTTATGGTTGGAAGGGACCTCTGGAAGTCAGCTCTTCCAACCCCCCTGCTCAAGCAGGGCGACCTAGAGCTGGTTGCCCAGGACCACAACCAGATGGCTTTTGAATATGTCCAAGGATGGACGCTCCACAATCTCCCTGGGCAACCTGTGCTCAATTAGTCTCACAGTAAAAATGTGCTTTAGAGGGGACTCCCCATGTTTCAGTTTGTATCTACTGCCTCTTGTCCAGTCACTGGGCACCACTGAAAAGAGCCTGATTCCATCTTCTTTGCACCCTCACTTCAGGTATTTATGAACATTGATATGATCCTCCCTGAGCCCTCTGTTCTTTAGAATAAAAAGTCCTAGCTCTTTCAGCCTTTCTTTGTATGAGTGATGCTCCAGTCCCTTCCTCATCATCATGGCCCTTTGTTGGACTCTCCAGTCTGCCCATGTCTCTCTTGTACTGAGGACCAAAACTGGACACAGCACTCCAGCTGTGGCCTCACCAGTGCTGAGTGGAAGGGAAGGAGTATGGCCCTTAACTTACTGGCAACGCTCCTCCTAAAGCAGCCCAGGATACTGTTAGCCTTCTTTGCAGCAAGGGCATATTGGTGGCTCATGTTCAACCTGGTGTCCACCAGGATCCCCGGGTCCTTTTCTGCCAAGCTGCTTTCCAGCTGGGTGGCCCCCAGCATCTACTGGTGCCGAGGAGTTGTTTCTACCCAGTTGCAGGGCTTTGCATTTTCCCGTGTTGAACGTTTTCTCATTGAATAGCACTTTCAAGCTGCTTTAATGGGGAATAAGCCCTAATTTTAATTCTTGGCACTACAGCAAAGCCTCTTGTTTTCATGTTAATTAAGCTACTAGATGTCTGGCCTTCCATTTTCCTCATACCCTTTTAGCACCTTCCATAGATTCCAGCACTGCCTCTCACTGACAGTGAGACACTGAAACAGACCCATCAAAGTCACACCACTCTCAGGTTTGCAGAGCCACTGACTATACTGCAAGCTTTAGTTTGTTTCAGGTAGGAAAGGAGTCCACCACATCTCAAAAGACAGCAGATGAATACCAGGAGCCATGACCTACCAGTCTCTTCTCTCCCCAAAGTTTCTTTTTTATTTTAAACTCGTAATAGTAAGTCTAGGCTGCTGGCTTTGGAAAGCAGAATAAACCCCAGGCCCTTATACCCATTGTTTGTCCTGGTGGTTTCAGCACAGAAACGTGCCACTTTTCAGAAAGTTTTGACAATGCTGCGTCCTGTGCATTTACATTCCCTGCTGAATAGGGAAGTGAAAGACTGGCTAGAGTCTAGTTGTTGGTTTCTAGTAACCATCTTAATGTACCAACAAATGTGGGAGTACTTAGCCTGTATTCCCAACATTCTACAGCACTGTCATCTCAAGTGATTGGGAAATCCTTGGAATATGCTCTGACAGCAGTTCTGTTACTATTCTTTCATACTTAAGGTTTCATATTTGTTCTGTCTGTATTTTTAAGTTTAGACTGAAATTTTGAATTCTGCAGTCTTTAGGGAGGAAGCTAAAATTATCGTTACAATGTGCAAGTCACACTATTGCACTTTGCATACATTGCACAGATAATTGCACTTATACATACACAAGCACATGTTAAGAACTGAGAGTGCTTACAGACTGTATCAGAGAAACTGTCTGGTTTCAAGGAAGAAGACAGACTTCCTGCCACACCTTGGGATACTGCAGTGATCACATTGCCCAAACAAGATCCCTTTAACTGGAAGTTAATCTCTAAGATAACTAACATATCTGTACTTCTCAAATGGGCTTACTCATCTGAAGCATGATACCCACTGATACTCTTTTTTTGGTCTCCTTGTTTTCCTATTAAAGTGACTAATGAGTTTATTAGTGTGCCAGGTATTTCAGGAAAAAAAAAAAAAAAAGTCATTTTGAATCATCTTAAATTGCATTAGCACTATGAAAATAATCTGTCTGGTAAAGGAAAAGCAAAATGTCATTAATCATATGGGGGGTGGGGGCAGAAAACAAAGAATTGTAAGACTCCAAGTTTTCCGTCCTTCCTACCTGTACACAGAAGTCCATCTTTATAGTAAAGTGCATATACTCTGGCACTGTGTCCAATTAAAGAGGATGTTTCAAAGGCTTCGTGGTCCTTCAGTTGTTTCATCCTTAAAATAGCCTTTAGGTAAACCTTCTTCCAATGCAGAGGATCCTGAACAGAGTCATCTATTTGCCAACCCAAATTCTTACATGCAGTCTGCCACACCTCTGTACAGGCACTTATAACCTTATTCCACTGCTTAGAGACGAGGCAACATGTGAGTAGGGTCTGAGGATCAAGCCATTTTAACAGATAAAAACTAAGTTCCAATGGAAGAAGTTTGAGGAAGTCCCTCTTGAGGAGAATCTCTAGATTATTGGAGAGGTGCCTGAGCTGGACTGCTCCACTCAAGCTAATCAGGTGATCCAGAGTTTCATTTTTCTGCAAGTCCGTCAGAGAAAGAAATGTAATAGAAATGTTATCAAGCCATGCTTCAAAGTCCTTTTTCTCCATAAGGTTATGGAAAAATTTACCTGTGATACATCAAAATACTGTATTAGTTCTGTTCAGAAAACAAGGTAAGCATCACATCTTTATTACTGGTACATCAGTACTCCAAATGGCATGTTAACACATACACTTAAGTGACCAAATGCGTTTTAAAATATTCATTAGGTTAGGACTAAGAACTTGCATGCACTTTGAACTATCGCTTATCCCACATCAGGCTCAGAAGTAAATTGTACGGAGCTAGTGAATGTTAGCATTCATTATGAACATTAACATCTTTCTTGTTCTAGGTTAAGACTTCCAAATTCTGAATCCAATAAGGTAAGGGTTAGTTTAAGTTTTAAACCTCTTCTAGCAAATAAACACTGTCTTACAGTTTATTCATGGATTATACTGATCTAGGGAAGAAAGCAAAGCATATACACAGATTGATAAACTAGCTACTGACAAAACTAATTCATACCTTTGTCCTGAACTATTTTGAACACAAAGCAGGCAACTTATTTTTTTTTAAAGAAGATATAGAGAGATGTCTGAAGAACTGTTTTGAAGCACGTTGGCCATCTTTCTTTTTGGCTCGTGTAAATACTATAGATTGTACTGGCCGAATATCAGTTTTGCCACGTTTGCAATGTTTTGACCTAAACACTTGTGTTGTTGGTTTTTTTAAATTCCTGGAATTTTGTCCTATTTTTTTCAGTTTATTTCCAGTGAAAAGAACTAACTGTGAAACTGAAGGTTTGAAATACTACCTGCTGAACTATGTGCACTCTATACACCCTGAGGCATCTCAAGTTTCTACAATAAGTTTGGACAAGTGATTAACAAGATAAACATTGGCCAAACAATTATAAAGCCATAATTATTTATTGTCTTTGGAAGATCTAATTTCATTCATTAGACAACTGGCTGAATTTAATTCATAGAAGCTCCCAAACCCAAAGAACTGAGGAATCCAAGTGGGAGTTAACTCTATACAGACGTTTTACCTTCATAGAGTAAGATCTTAAAGTACACCTCTTAACATAGCATAGTAGCACAAAAAAGTAGAGCCTTCCCTGCAAAAGGCTGCACATGGCGTGCCATTGCTGCTAAAAGCACGAGAAGGCACTGGGTGTCAAATGCACAGAAACAGCTGCTCCTATGGAGTCACAAGTTCATACAGTAACTTTTACTGCTGACAGCACTTACCAGCTTTCCTCAGCACATATGGCAGAGACTATATTTGCTGTTCTAAGAGGCACGTGTTCTCTTTAAAACAAACAAACATTTCTAACAGGCTCCCTATGAATAAAAAATTAGGTGAGCTCTAAGGCATTGCTGTATTCAATACACGAAGTTAATACTGAAATCAAGGGCTGCTGTGAGGTCCTGCAACCGATGCCGTGAGCACGGGGCTCTCCTGGGTGTCAACCAGCGAGCCCCCTCCGCTCCCCGCCCGCTCCCATGTACCTCCGCAGCAACAGCCACGGCGAGGGCCGCAGACCTCCAGCGCCGCTGCTGCCGGCGCCGCTCGCCCGAATCCCGCGGGCCGCGGCGCTCACCTCAGGTAGCGGCCCGGCGCGGAGCGTCCTTCGGCGGGCAGCCGCCGCGGCTGGCGCGGCCCCCCGGAGCCGGGCATGGGCTGGGGCTTCCCTGCGGCCATGGCTCCCACGGCAGGACAGGCTCCCGGAGCTTTCGCGGCCCGCACAGCAGCCTGCGGGCACCCGCGGCAGGAGGCCGCGCTCGGGCGAGACTGGGTGCCTCCGGCGCGGGAGAGGAGAGGAGGGGCGGGGCGAGACCGCACCGCGGCCCCTGCGCCGGGGGAACCGGCCGGCACCGTGGGAAGGCGCTCCTCAGGACCCGCTGCTCTCCGCGGCCAGGCAGCTTCCGGCGCGTGCCCTAGACGTCATCACTCGTGCCGCTGTACTCGGCCGCTTCCGTGTGGGCTGGAGTCCTGGGGCGCCGCGGCACCACCGCGCGTGGGGCCCGGCCCGGCTCGGCTCGGCTCGGCCCGGCTCGGCTCGACTCGTTCCTGCCCCGCGGCCCGCACAGCCCAGAGGGAGGCCGCGGCAGGCGCGCGGCTCGTGGCGGCTGCCCGTGGAGCAGCGGTTGGGGCTGGCCGCGCTGAGGCGCTCCCCGCAGGCCGGGTATGGCTGCGGAGGAGTCTCGCTGCCTGCTGGGTTACCCTGACTCCGACTCCTGTCCCAGGTGAGCGCGGGCGCCGCGACCCGCCGCTCTGGGGGGCTCGGGGACGGCGCTGACTGCCCCGGAGCCTGGCCGCGGCGAGCTCCGGGCCGGGCCCTCTGTCGGGCCCGCCCGAGCGTTACCAGCTCCGGTGAGGGGCCGGAGGCGGGAGGTGGGGGCGGCGTGATCCTTGTCGGCCTCTCCTGCTTCAGAGTGCAGAACACGAAGCTGTACCTGGCCGCGTTCGCTGCTGTCCTGGGACCACTCAGCTTTGGCTTTGTGCTGGGTTATAGCTCGCCTGTTATTCCAGAGTTGAGGAAAATCAACGATCCTAAACTAAGATTGGACAGCAGCCAAGCCTCGTGGTTTGGGGTAAGTATGATGTATTGCCGTTTTGTGATTTCACTTGAAAGCATAGGTCCAAGAAGATGCTGTTTATGTGATGGGGCCGTACTCCTCTTAAGAGCAGGGGTAAATGCAGATCTTGATAATGAAATCCAGTTGAGGTTGTTTTTTTCTGTGATTGAATCAATTTCTTCCCCTGTAACATTGCTGTTACACTCTGAAAACTCTGTTAGCATATACTAATAAATGCCCCTGTTATTTGAACATATTTTTGGTGCTAAAATGTCTTCTAACCATTCTCATGTTTCTCAGTTGAACCTGTTAAGGGACCACAGAAAATAAACTTTTTAATAAGCTAGTGTAATCCATCAACTCAGGGAATATATGTTTTTTTAGATATAGGCTGGACTTCAGTTTAGCCAAGATAACAAACTCTTTGGGGCCTTAAAACAGTTTGAGGCCTATTTGGTAATGGACGGCTTTGTAGACAGATTAAGAAACAGTTACGGCTGCTTTTTTTCCTTCATTGAAAGAGGTTTTTATGTAATATGAAAATTACTTGGAGTTCAATTGTGGTGAGTAGTGCTTCTTGACTATGTTTTGACTAAGAAGTTAAGGTTTCTTTTGATTTTTCAAAACACCTACGTAGTCTTGCACATTTTTTTAGAAGCTGCTACTTCTCAAGATTTTAAAAGAAATTGCTGTTATTTATTTATATGTATGTAATTTATTTTTTTTAATTTGTTTTTTGAAGTCAGTGGTAACATTAGGAGCTGCTGCTGGAGGAATACTAGGAGGCTATCTTGTGGATAAAGTTGGGAGAAAGCTGAGTCTAATGCTGTGCTCAATACCATATGTTTTTGGATATATAGTTATTATATCTGCTCAGAATGTTTGGATGCTTTATTTTGGACGAGTGCTGACAGGCTTGGCCAGTGGAATTACTTCACTTGTTGTTCCGGTAAGTAAGACATTTTTCTGGGGGTGTGTGCATGCGTGGTTGCTTTTTTTGTTTGTGGGGTTTTTGTTTCTTTTTCCTTAACAGTATTATAGATGCCTTAGGTGAAGTAACTGAGTAATTAGCCAAGGCTGTTTGTGGATTTAGAAGGAAGTAGTTTTTATAAAATTATATTTTGCTTGTTTTTAATCATGAAGAAAATCGAAATAAAGTAAGTTTTGTTTCTTCTAGTGGCACTTCTGTGCTATGCATTCCTGATACAGTCATGTGATCTTTCAGATTATTAGTCTCTTATTTGATTGCTTCTGTTTATGTTCTAATATAGTCTAGTAATTTTTATCTCTTAAATTTCCTCATATATAACATTAGGGGGCACTTAATTTTGGTGTTTTTTTTTTTTTCTATTACCAACTGCTTTTAAGTATTATATTTCACCAAACTCCTTGGTTTTGCAAATAAACTATGGCTGCTTACTCATCCTAGAGTAATGCTTTCTGATTCCATTTAGCTGTTATTTTCTGAATATTAACTTTTCCCATGCATTCAGGAATACAGTAGGGAAATTGAGATAATTCATTCTGTTGTTTTCTGTCTTCTCTGGTATTATTTAACCTTTTGGATCTAACTGAACAAGTAATAGTGTGAAATGAACCATCTAGAATTGAAGTTTGTTTCTTTTCTGGTGGTTCCAGCATTTCTAGCTTTTGAAGTGAGATGCAAACTAAAAAACAAAGGGTAAGAAGCACTCATAATGAAGTATGGAATAAATGCTTGTTCTTTATCAATCTAGATGGTTATAAAAATAAAATTTAAAAAAAGGTTCAAGGTGGTAGGGTCTAAATGATAATCTTGGGTAACTTTCTCTGTTGTTGGAAGCTCGGTTGCTTAGTCTGTTGTGTTAATTCTTTGGAGGAATTCTGTCTGCTTTACAAACGACTGCTTTCTCTTTGTTTCACGGAGCTGAGGTCTAAGTTCCCAAATGTAAAGGGCTTAACACACAGCCAACAGTGAAAGATCTGTGTGACTGCAGTGATGAGGGAGGAAACTGTAGTATGTAATACCAGTTTCTGTAGCTCTAAATTATTCTTGAAATAAAGATGACTTATTTTCCTTCCAAGAAAAAGTAAGAACTGAAATGATTAGAAAGGATTGTACATATAAATACATGGAATTTCTGGTTTATGTATACAGCTAAACTGTAGGTGTTGACTTGGGGTCAATATATTAAAAAATAGCTGGAAAGTGTAAGTTGATCCCAAATACTGGTTGAGGTATGATGCTGTTCATATAATCTCTATTAAGATGAGCTGTCAGTTTTGAACTTCATGGAGAACAAAATAATTTGTGCTCTTTACGTTGAATTAAAAATTTAAAACTTTCCATGCAAACAGTTTTATATGTGGCTTGAGCTACCTGTTCATGCAAAGACTGTTCCAAGCTCTAGACTGCTTTGTGATGATGCATTTCTTGTTGAATATGGCTAACAAAAGAAACTCTTGCTAATGCAAGTTTATTCACCTTTAGGATACTGATACTGCATCAACATTCTTCTGGCTTAGGTCCTTCTTTTTTTCCAGGGTTTTTTGTAAGGCCAATGTACATTTCTAATATGGGTCTTTTCTACTTATTCAATTTTATTGAAGTTATTTTAAAAGAAGGGAGTTACTAGGAAATACATCTATGGGGTTTTTTATAAATTAATTACTCATCAAGTCCTTGATCCAAAATTGGATAGAAGTAATTATTAGATGTTTTCTCCCTATGTTTTAGGTGTATATATCTGAAATATCTCATCCTAAAGTCCGTGGTATGCTTGGCTCTTGTGTTCAGTTGATGGTGGTGACTGGCATACTGGGAGCCTATGTTGCAGGTATTGGGGTTAGGGTTCTAGGTTACAAAAAAGAATTAATGCATGTAATGAAAGAACTGCACTGAAGAATTGAAAGTAAATGTTAATTTGTTTGTACAACTAATTATGTTTATAGTCCTCTTTCCTTTGTTTTTGTTACCTAGGAATTACACTAAAATGGCGCTGGCTGGCAGTGTTGTGTTCTTTTCCATCCTGCATAATGCTTTTATTAATGTCCTTCATGCCTGAAACACCGAGATTTCTGCTGAATCAGAACAAACGCTCAGAAGCCATAGCTGCTTTGTGCTTTTTGCGGGGACCACACGCGGACCATGGCTGGGAATGTAGGCAGATTGAAGCTGGCGTTCAGGAGGAGGTGATGAGAATCTGATTTACTCTTTAAAAACCTCTTGTATGGAGATAATATCTGAAAGCATATAGTGCAATTAAAAGGGTTGTACCAAAGCTTAGTTAATAGCTCCTTCTACAAATGGTGGTCCAAACTGTTCCCTCATACAAATGAAACTCAAGAAACAAGTGAGATTCAAAGAATCTTTTTCCTCTACCTTTCAGCTGCAACTACTATCGCTCTTGGCTGCCATCAGTGAACATGAGTAGCAGTCGGGCTCATGATCTTGATAGTTATATCACAGCTGTCTAGTTTTTTGCTTTATTTGGCAATTTCATACGGTGTTCAACACCTCTAACACTAATTTCTTATTGTTTGTGTTGTATGAATGCATTTTCTCTTGCGTCTCTAAAAGCATCATTTAGTCTCTTGTGAGATGTGTGCTTAACTAAGCAGGTCTAGCCATTGAAATTCAGCTTCTGCAAATCGCGGATTCATTCCTGTTAACTTTCTCTACTCAGTACTGTCAATTTCTGTTTCTAGAACCTGAGAAAGGGGGGAAAAATGTTTTTCTGGCATTCTCGGATATCTTCAAATGTAAACATTTTTACTGCTAAGGCACTTAGTTTTGCCAAGGGTGGGGGGTGGGAGTGGGAAACTTCCTTCATTTGAACAGATTGAAATGTTCTGAGGAGGCTTAGTGTCGGTGATGTTTTTGTTCTTTGATTTAAAGATAAAATTTTTCACCAATTCTGTTGGTTAATCTTTTTAACAGGGACTGAATCTCTCTGAATTTAAGAACCCTTCCATCTACAGGCCACTTCTTATCGGCGTGGCTCTAATGTTCTTCCAACAAGTAACAGGCATTAATGCAGTTATGTTTTATGCAGAAACTATCTTTGAAGATGCAAGCTTCAAGGTAATTAGTGTGTGTTTCCAAACTGAAGAATGTATATAATAGTTCTAGCTTGATCAGTGCTATAATAAGTCTTAAACACATAACAAACTGTCTTGATAATGATCCTGCCTGTGTCATAAATAACGGGGTTTGGGTATTAGTGGGCTATTTTAGTTTTGTTTCTAGATACCATCTTGACTGTGTTATTCGGGCATGCCTGAATGTTCTGGAGTTCTTTTGGGGGAAAGTATGTTGTATTTGCTGGTCTGAAACTTTGATACTGATAGAAATTCCTATTATAGTAATCTTCCTATAAAAATATTTTTTGTTAGAGTTGCAAATGCAGTTTTTCAGAGGAAGTGAAACTCTAGGGAGGAGCTGTGGCTTATTTTAAAGTTTATTAAGGGACTGGTATGTTGTCTCCCTGCGCTATTAATTTCTGTGGCGTAGTTTATTTTCACGTTTAAGAAACAAATGCATTTGTAATGCTTGACGAGTGATCCTCTTATCAGCCTGAAAGAGCAAATTCTCCCTGTCTTTTATTTTGTTTCAGGACAGCAGAATGGCTTCTGTTGTTGTGGGTTCTATACAAGTATGTTTCACTGCTTTGGCTGCAATTATCATAGATAAAACTGGACGGAAAGTGCTGCTTTACATATCTGGTAAAACATGTTACTGAACTTTTTCAGCAAGAAAGATTACTATATAGGACCAAAAAGTGTCTTAACTGTTAGGGGAATTAAGTATTGCAATTTATGCTTTTTTTTTTTTTTTTAGTGGTTTGCTTTATAATTTGATGTAACTGTAGACTTAAACTCGTAAGAGGAAATTATCATGTTATATTTACATTGTAGTTAGCCATGTATAGTCTCAAGGTGTTCTATCTTTTTTGACTTCTTACTGGGCCAGTTTTTATTTTGAAATAGGTATGTCATTGAGACAGTTCTTACTACTGTGATAATTTTTCTGCTTAATAAGGTCCAATATCACGATACATTCTTATGCCCAAGTTGTCAACAAATGGCTATTTCAAAGTAATTTCTCTGTGGCTGCTTCTACTTTCGTGGCACGCTGTGGTGTTTAGTTATACAAAGACTATAATTAAAAAATTTAACTCTACAACTAAATGTGCTAAAGAAAAATTCTGTTTGCTACAGTTGTGCTGCACACTCAGTAGTAATGACTGCTGTCAAGACTATATTGTTTGGCTAGTGTTCAGAATGCTTGTCTAGCATCTTTCACTCGTCAGGGCCAGTGTTAATTTCCAAGAACAGTATCTTTTAAGAAACAGTTCTGTGAGGGCCAGCATATCTTATGTGTGGCTGAGCAACACTTGGATATTCTGCCTCTCGGAAGAATACCCAAGCGGCAACCAATAACAACTTCGTTATTGCTTACTTTTTAGGGATAATCATGGCTCTCAGTACAGCATTGTTTGGGCTTTACTTTAAAATCATCCTTCTAGATCGAAACAACTCATCAAATCCTGATGTGTGGTCTACTCTAAGCTCAGCATCCTCAGGAACAGAAAACAGTATCTCCTGGCTTGCAGTAGTGAGCCTAGGGCTCTTTGTCGCTGGTAAGTGGTACAGGCTTCTAAGTAGCCGTTGCACAAAACTCAAACTTTCTGATGAATGTGACAATTTTGTTCCATTTTTCCACGTTATTGATGAATGGAAATAAGTTGTGTCTTTCACAGACCTTTTCAGTGTATAATGCAAAGTTGAGCTGAGTGTTCACAGCCCTGGTAAATGAGCTAGCAACTTAGTTAAGCCAATTCCCTGGAAAATGAATTTATACCTCCTTGTACTAATACTAAATAGTAATTGCTCAGATTAAATGGCTCTACAATTGTGGAAAAAAAACCCAGTCTTTGTTAGTGTCTGAGCCACACTAAATTCTGTGGAATCATCCAAGAATCTATAGAGGGAAAGCCGCATCCCCCTTACTTGATTAATTTGGGCATCATTCAGCCTTTCCTTTAACATGTACTTAACTTGGATTTATTCTCTTCTAATTGCAGGTTTTGCCCTTGGTTGGGGTCCTGTTCCATGGCTGGTGATATCTGAAATCTTCCCGCTTAAAGCTAAAGGCATATCGAGTGGTGCTTGTGTGTTAACAAACTGGGTTATGGCCTTCTTGATAACCAAAGAATTTAATGATTTTATAGTAAGTATTGTAAATTTGCAATCTGAAGTTTCTTATAACAGGGAAATGTATTAAAGATGCTCCCGAGGGAGCCTTGAGCCACGGTCTTCTGTGGCAATACAGAACTGTAGTTGTACCGTAGTGAGTGGTAATAATGTGTTTGATTTTTTCCTCTCCCCCAGGGTTTCTTAACGTCCTATGGCACATTCTGGCTCTTCTCTGCCTTCTGCTGCCTCAATGTAATTTTTACAGCCTTTTATGTTCCTGAAACAAAAGGACAGACCCTGGAACAAATTGAGGCCTACTTCAGAAGATCTTAAGTCTGAGGCTTTTTATATTGATATGAAACATTCATATGAATTCTGGTGCTATGTTTGAAACTAACTGCATCACATAGCAGACATCTTAGTTACTAAACTTGCTACCAAATGATTTTAATGAATTTTTGTAAAATCTGAATTCTGTTTTTTAAAAAAGTATCTAGGGGGGGTCTGCATACACTTCTGCGTATTCCCTGTAGCAAATCTCCTCTGTGCGCGTTTGGACATACTCTTTTTCTTAGATTCCTGTGTTCTTTTCACCTGGTGCAGACTGACTGTAATGGCCAAGTAAGAATGTTAAATATATTGGCCAGTATCTTTTTTCTGAGATGTAAATTCAAGTCTAATTTTGTAAATAAATAAATTTCCCTGTTACACTTTACCTTTTCCTTATGTCACATGCTACAGTGAAGAAGTGATGTCACCTGCCTAATATTTATTTCAGATTGCAGTACTTTACCTTTGTGTTGTTGCTACTATTTCTAGGATGCCTGACTGTGGAATAAGTCTTGGTCCCCGCTGCAGATGAATGCTTGGCTTTCACGGGCATTAGTGTTAAGTTTGCATTATTTTTCCTATTGCTGTCAAGTTGACTAGGAATGCATTTAAATCACAAGAAGGGTTGTAGCTCTTAGGAGAATGTACTTTAGAATTCAGAAATGAGCATTGCTTTTTCAAAAGGAACTACAAGGTCTTGGTGACAGCAAGAATATATTCTTAGGCAGAAAAGGAAAAAAACCCTCTCTTTTGCAGTGTTAATTGAAGGGGTAAAGTTCTTCAACTGGAGCAGGTCTCTGAAAGTCTAAAAGATGCCTGGAAACATGACCCAATGCTGGATTATAATCCTTGTCAAAGACAGGTAATGCTTAAGACACAAACACCAATCTCACAGGTTACGATACAGCGCTTCAATGAATGACATCTCTGAAACAAAAGTTCTAGAGAACTCAAATGGAAACAGTAATCCAGAGCTGTCTGTGACTGTGGACTACCTCCTGTCTTTTTAATTTCTTATCTGATGAACCAAATTTGTAAAAGTCAGTTTTGCATGTGCAAAAGAAAGAAGTGAGGTCAAGTTTATGGTTTATTACATATGAAGGAATAAAACATCTGTTACTCCTTCCAAAAGGTGATAAATGGCACTTAAAAGAGTTCCAGCTGTGATAGGACTGTTTCTATTTGGATGTCACATCTAAAACACAAACCAGATACACTATCACATGACATTAAAAACAATGGTGATACATAGGTATTTAAGACAAGTGGTAGATAAAGAATTTTTGATTACAAACTTAGCAACAGTCTTAACAACACGCAACTATTACAAAGCAGTCTGCTAACATTCAAAGACTTTGTTAAAACTGACGTTCCAGGCTGATAACACTTTTTGCATAAACCTTTAGAGACGCAACATTTTCCATTCAACCAGATAAATACTTAATAGAGCTATAAATAAATATGCAGAAAACAATCTCTTAAATTTTATCTTCAAATCATGTGCTAGTATCATGGTTTCCAACAGCAAGCAGGACTCAGTTGCAGGTCAGCAACCAAGTGAGGCAGGCAGGCAGTGGACAGGCCGGTGAAATTGCCGCGCTCAACTTGTACAAGTTGCGTGCAGGTACTGATGCTTGCTGCATACTGTCATGTGAGCGTTCCCCTATGGTTAGTATTAGGTTCTCAGGGTATAATTTATTCTTCCACAAAATCAGGCTAAGCCTATCTGAGAAATGCACTGCTTTAACAGAATTAGCAAGCACTGTGGATATGAACCATGGCATCAAATTGTTAATGACAACAGTATGATACTTAGTTTCATACACATGGCACAAAAATTATTCTGAAATAATAACCTATTGCTTGCAGATGGGACTTCTCCCCTCTCCTTTGTAAGATCACATTATATTACTATATATGCTTAGGACTTTTAATCCTTTAAAACTTGTAGTAGAATTTACAAATATACACACATATATGTATATATGTATTAAAAACCAAGTCCAAACCGAATGATATGTATCCCAAATGCAGACTAAGCTCTGAGTAAGCTGCTGCATCTGCAAGCACAAGTTCTAGATCTATACCTTCAGGAAAACACGCATGAGCTTGAATCTGTGGCTTGGTCAAATATACATAAAATGGCAGAAAGTAAATGTCAGGAGCAGCAAGTGAGCATGTGTAACTGGTTATGAAATAATGTTATATTTCATGTGGGTGATCCCTGTCCCCTGCCCTAATAAGAACTGTTTAAATATTTATTCAGTTGACTAGCCTGGTACTACAAAAAAAAGAAATTTAATTTGAATCTACCAATCAATTACAAATGTTTGTGCACGTACAGAGAAGTCACGTGAAGGCAGACAGCAAACCTCAGCAAGTTTGCCGACAACACCAAGCTGTGTGGCATGGTTGACGCACTGGAGGGAAGGAATGCCATCCAGAGGGACCTGGACAGGCTGGAGAGGTGGGCCCATGCAAACCTCATAAAGCCAAGTGCAAGGTCCTGCACCTGGGACTTGTCAATCCCAGGCACAAATACAGGTCGGGCAGAGAAGGGTTGGAGAGCAGCCCTGAGGAGAAGGACCTGGAAGTGCTCATGGATGAAAAGCTCGACATGAGCCAGCAGTGCGCATTGGCAGCCCAGAAAGCCAACCGCATCCTGGGCTGCATCAACAAAAGTGTGGCCAGCAGGTTGCGGGAGGTGATTCTGCCCCTCTACTGTGCTCTTGTGAGACTCCACCTGGAATCTGGTGTCCAGCTCTGGAGTCCTCAGTACAGGAAGGACATGGACCTGTTGGAACGAGTCCAGCAGAGAGTCACAAAAATGATCAGAGGGCTGGTGCACCTCTACTATGAAGACAGGCTGAAAGAGTTGGGGTTGTTCAGCTTGGAGAAGGCTCTGGGGAGACCTTATAGCAGCCTGACCGGGACCTACAGGAGACATGAGGAGGGACTCTTTATCAGGGAGTGGAGCAATAGGATGAGGGGTAATGGTTTTCAATTGAAAGAGGGAAGATTTAGATTAGATACTAGAAAGAAATTCTTTACTGTGAGGGTGGTGAGACACTGGAACAGGCTGACCAGAGAAGTTATGGATACCTCATTCCTGCACCAGGCTGGATGGGGCTTTGCGCAACCTGGTCTAGTGGGAGGTGTCCCTGCCCAGGACAAGGGGGACAGTTGGAACTTGATCTTTACTCATTCTAACCAACTCTTACCATTCTATGATTGTATGAAACCTGCTGCTCATTCTGGGTGCTGCTTGCATCCTGTATGTTACGCATCACAAACCCCAAAAATTCCTGCAAACACCAAACCCCATGAACCCAAACCAACCAAACAAAACAAAAACCCCCACAGCCCCAAACCAAGAAAGGACTGTAATCAGACACGCTGTATTTGTTCCTTTCAAACTAGGAAACTGAAGGTATCTATCCATCCATCCAATCCAGAATCCATAAATAGCACCTGGCCATTTCAAACTGCATGAGGGTCTTTATTTCTCCTTAGAAGGAAGTGTTTTGTTACTTTCAAACATTTATAAAATGTGTATACTGAATTGCCACTAGAAAAGAGCTGGACAAAAACAATCGTTAGTCTACAACACTTCCTAAAGCCCAAGCTCTACAGACCTTGGGAAGGGCTCATCAAAGCCTCAGCCTTAAGAGCTGCATATTATGTGTGTGTCAAAGAATTAACTTGGCTCATGTGCCTCCAGGATCTTGAGTCCCAGTCACACTTCACAGCTGTAGTGATGGCTTAGATGTATGCCGTAATGGAAATGCAGGAGAAAGGTGATGAATAGCTCAAAATGTTGCATCCGCATTTTGGACAGAGACAAAATGCAAGGACATGGCACTGATGCTGTTTTGAATGGAGGTGCCTGGGTGTGGGTACTGTGCAGATGGTCTGCAGTGGTCCCTTCCAACCTCAACTACGCTGTGATTCCACGTGTCATTACCCATACTGGTGAGGAACGACGTTTTAAATTAACTGCCTGTAAAGTCTAACGCTTGCACCAAAGCAAATGACATTCCTATAATTTAGTCAGATAAAGGCATAGTGCTGAAGTTACAATACCATTAACCCAAGGGATTAAGAGCCCTGCCTCCATCAACAAATCCCATATGTTGGAATAGAAAACATTTCTTGCAGAAGCTTCTTTGTTAAGAGTCCAGAACAATGGGACTCAGTTCACTTCAGCTTTGCTTGATAGCAAGTGTTCAACTTGATGACAATTCTTCATTCACAGAAAGAATTTCTTCTATCCATCTGTAGCAAGATTTTTCAATATTCCTCTCTATTAGAACAACGCCCAGCTTACATAGCTGTAGATTCAAAAATTATCTTTTCTCTCACTCATGAGATTGTGAGCCAACACCAACAATGCAGCTAAAGACAGTTTTAACTTAAGATGTGAAAGTAGGATGGGTTGTGCTTAAGTGGACATGGCTACAATTTGTGCCCAAGACTACTTTCTGAGGTTTAACGAGTAGATGCATGCACATGCTGGAAAAGCAGAAGGGAAACAACGTGTCTCTAAGGCTGGAGTGAACATCCATCCCAGGAGCCTTCCAACAAGCCTTGTCATCTGACATGGGTCTGAAGGAGGAGAGGTTGCATAGATAAATAAAAACCTTGTCCTTTATAAATGATGCACAAGAGCTGCATCACTGCTACCAGCTGGCTTTTGTTTTGATTTTAATTAGCAGTCTGAATGGTAGGGATCTAAGACAGTATTTTGAGAGAAACAATGGCTAGAGGCTAGTTCAGAGGATGCCAACTCATGACACTAAGAGGCATGTAATGCACGGCGGTCTGATGAGACTGTCGAGAGCCCACAAAAACCACATCCTTGTACAGTGGATATTTGTCCAGCTGTGCCAGCAATTTTACATTATTGTGGGATATTTTGTCTTTTGATACAATAAATGTGATAAAGACCTTCATAGAATTTGGTTCTTGTGGCTTGTGGCAAAATTGGAACATTATTACCATGTTCTCTGCCTCATACCTATACTCTGGGCTGCTCCCATACAGTGTATGTAGTAAACTACATACACACGAGCCTGAAGCCTCAGTTACCATCTCCAGGTGCCTTATAAACCAAACATATTTGGCCTGATCTCTCCCAACTTCTTTTGCTAGGTCTAACATTAACCCTACATCCCTGCAAGGCACGCTGATTAATTACAGAAGCAAAAACTCAAGAAGCAGCAGCCTTGTTAAGGCACTTACTGCATACATTAGGAATGAAGACAGGTAATTTTTTTCCCAGGGTTCAGATGCTTCCAGTCAAGTACTAATGGTCTATTAGGTCCGGTAGTTCCCATTCTGACCTGCATAACAGCTTGCACCTGACCCATTAAAGTCAAGCTGTAGCATAAAATTCAGCTGGGAGGTGCAGGGGAGGCAGTTGCTGGGCTTCCCTCCTCAAACTATACCAACATCCTATTGCAGATAAGTACTGTGAAGATAGTCCGATCTGGTTTTGTCAAGCTTAAGCAATCAAATTTAATCTGGACTCCTTACAGTCTTTCTGCTGTTTGTTAGTATTTGCTACATGTCATCAATGCTGTGATTACAGGTAGCCCTTCAAAAGTTCACACACACACACTCTATCTCTCTTATTTTATGGCAATACTCTATAGCCACCACTGTGGTTCTGGTTAAGGAAAGTATCTCTTGTTTTATGGCCCCCCTTTCTATAATCAAGTCTCGGTTATGATGCAAATGTCACATCGATGTGCACCCTGACCACCATCATAGCCAGCAGTCAAGCTTTCTGTCAAGCTTTCCTCATTCTTCTTGATCTCCCTAGTGCTCCATCTCTAAGGCTTGTCTTTCAAGATACCAAAATATGTATTTGTTCGGGTTCTTCCAAACAAGTTTTAAAATCTCCATATACTGCTTCAACTGCTATCAAACGAGGGTTTAGTCATGTCAAATCATGCTAGAATAGCACAAGCGAACACCTGGAATATATTTAAAATCTGATATCCTAACAGTGCAAAGCAAAGTTTCCAGTTAAAATTGTATTTTAACTAAAGCCCCACTTTTGCAATACACTGGTACAGTCTTCATGAACACCCACATAACCGAAATGAAATACTACATTGAGAAATCCATTTATGGAAAAAGATGGTGCTTTTGCTTTCTAAAAATATCTAAGTGCAAGCAGTGCCCCCTAAAGTGCATTCGCTAAGTCCACAGAAGTTTTTACAACTTCCAGGAGAATAAGCACCACATGGTACTTTCAGATTGATTTTTTTTAAACCTTAGCTGCCCAGATAAATAGGACAGGGTAAATTAACACAATCTCTAGAAATATACATTCTCAAAAAGTATTACAAGCTCTTGCAAAGACTTTGAGCTGTCACTTCCTTTTAAATGCTTATCAAGGCTCATTGCCACACATCTATGGGTGCAAAAATACTGAAACAATAGTAGCCACTGGTTAGTACTGCTTCTGCTCCTAGACTAATTACTGCTGGAAGCATTGCTTCTTTTGTTGATCAGCCACTCCATTTGAGAGTAAGACATGATTCTTTCAGGTAAGGCCTTGCATCTTTTCTTAGGTGTATTATATACAATAAATTGGGCAAAAAATATGTTGCAAAACCAGTTTTACATTCAGACAGACCCAAGCAAAAGGCACACATCGCCAGATGGTAATGCTTGGACAGAAAGTGAAATCATGACACATGAATGGTATTATGAAATAAAATCAAGGATACGGAAATATTTCTACATATAGAACAAGAATTACTTCCTAATAAAGCTAAAATCATCAAAGCCTGGAAGCATCACACTTTCATGAAACAAAACAAACAAAGAAAAAACCCCAAACAAAACAAAATCCTTTCAAAATACTGTTTAAAATTGATTTTTGGCATACAGGAAAGGATTATTAAAATAATTTAGCTTTAAACACAAAACCCTGCCTTTAACATAAAAAAAACCCTAAGACGACTATTTGATCATAGAAAACTAGCTTCTTAGCAGTGAAATTTCAGTCTAGATCCAGTTAGAGAAATATGATCATCTGGAATAATGACTTACATTCTTGATGCAAGAGCAGCCAATAGCTAATGCTGATGTCTGCATAGGAATCTTTATGTAGTCAGAAAGAAAAGCAGCGGGTGGCTCTTCTGCCTATAATGGGAAAATCTGTAGGTACACTACAATAACAGTTTTCCAGTGGATGGAGAAACACAGCTGTTGTTTTTTTTTTTTAATTTCCAATTCTTAAGGAATATTTTGAAAGTTTGTGTTTTCTATAAAAAGTCTCTTTGCTCAAGGATTCTTACTGCCAAAACAGTTTCCAAGTTTCTCTAAAAAAAGTGCATGGACAGGCCAGAGCAAAGAAAGCAGCATCTTCATATCTTACCTGGTTGTTATAGAGCATCCTTGATTCTTCAGTGAATATACCACAGCTGCATCATTTCAAGGAAAGACTGCAATGTTTGGAAAGACCTTGCCTGCAAGCCTTGTTGTTTTGTTTTGTTTGGTTTTTTTGTAAATACTGAAAAACCAAAAGGAGTGATTGATGTTATGGAATAACATATGTTATGTTAGGAATTTTACCTCTCCATGTCTCACATGACATACACTGTTGTAAAACAACTCATTATAATAACAGTAGTTAACTTAGCTGAATGTCATTCAGGTACTTCAAATTATAAGAAGCTCAGAACAAGTAATACTTTTTATTTTCTTCAGTTTCAGCCTAAATCTCTCATTGATTACCTACTCTTAGAATGCCACAAAAAGTAATGGTTCATCAACCGAGAAAAGAAAAAAGCCGTATCTATGTCAAAGATATAAGCATCATCAAATCAGGCTGAGCCAGCCAGAACAACACAGGTTCTATAAAGATCAATCACCAATACTTCCAGCCACATTTTACCACTAGAAGCAGTGTTTGTGACATTCCCATAGAGCTCACAGAGTTGTAAGAAAACGTGAAGTAAGGAAGAACGGTTTTAAGACTGTCTTCACTTCAAGTCAATGATGTCTTCATCATATAAAGAAATCAGCTGAAATGGATAGCTAGATGGTGAGCTCTCCTCCCTGTTTGCTGAAGTATTGGGATCTGAACTAGTGGAAAGATGATGTCCTTCAGAATAGCTTTCAAATGAGTTTGAGATTATCCTGCAAAGAGGAAAACAAAAGTTACTTAAAAAAACTATACAGATCAGAGCAAGTAGGCTCAATGGCTATTTCTACATTCAATCAAGTTATCCTAAAGGCAGAGAACACCATTAAAACTGAGTTTCTCTCTATTTTACTCTGCTGAAAATTATTGAAAGGCAATGTTAATGAAGCCCCCCACCCAAATAATTTCCAAATAGTGAAATCAAATATGGTTTTACATTGCAGCAGATTTTTTTGTTTGTTTTGTTAATCTCAGTCTGCTGTATCTTTTCTGAATTCTGCCATTACTCCACACAAACACAGATTGTGAAATCAGTGAAAACAAGAGAATGGCAGTGGGGTCAGGTAAGCAGAGCCAAACAGACAAATGCTATGGTGTTTCTTTGCAAAATTTATTCTGGAAATAGCAACACAAGAGCATACGAAGAAAACAGCAAGCAAGCCTGCACAGTGCAGATCTATTTGTCCAAATCCTAATGACAGGCTCAACTGCAGCAGGTCCTCACAAAATCTCATATAGTCTTGCTTTGCTCATTAACATGTCTTTAGCTAAAAGTATAATCATTTCAGTACTTACAGTATTCAGACACTCTAACACACACATTAGCATGAAATTCACACTGGCATACAAAGGTCTCAGTCAGCCCCAGGCCAACCGAGATACGCATGAACAGGTTGAAAAACAATCAATTCTGAAAACATTTACAGCTTAACTTAGCTTCTTTTCTAAAGCCAGTATATTTACCTGTCACTACTAGTTGATCTTACTGCTCCCTGCTTGGGGTCTGACTGTCTTCGAGGAGCCTTTTTTGGCTTCTGTGCACTTTCTGTCTTGGGTATAGGCTCATCCAAGAGACCTCAATAAAGGAATACAAGACTTACTACTCTCAAGCAAAAATAAAGCATTCATGAAAACGTTATCTGTTGCTGGTTTCCATTAACTAGTTTCTATCTGTGTTAGCATATGTCATCCTTATATGTGATCAGACTGGCTAGACTATTTACAGATAGTGTTTTCTCACAGTTTCATTTGTTTGTTTATACTACTTATTTATGAATACTGGTTGCATGTTACAAATCTGACTGTGATGGTCCAAAGATTAGACATTATATACTTGGCAATTGATATGTACACTAAAGAATGAGGAGAGTTTACCCAACAATTCTTTACGTGTTCTGCTGGCAATTTCTTTAATTTCCATACGAGATAAGGATAGCGAGTGAGTAACTGGAAAAGAGGCAGTGCCACTGGATGTTGTTGTAGTGATGACCTTGGGAGCCAAAGGTGACTTCAGAGGCCGTTCAATGCTTCGCCCAACCAGATTACTGAGAGGAATTTTGTACAGGTTTTTGCATGGAACTTCACCTGAAACACAGAAGGAAAAAAGAACAGAATAATTTCTTAATACTTCCAAATGAAAAGTTATACAGAAAAGTTACGTTTGTTCTCTGTGTGCTTTTTAACCCAAATAACAAAGATCATCTTAGCCCCACAGATCTTTCAATATAAATAGACTAGGAGGAGGAAGAAATGCAACCACATTGTGCAGATCTGCAATTTGACTTTGACAAGAAGATTGTCCCTTGGCGATGTGATGAATCGGCAGTGGAACCAGGAAGTAAATTTACATGTCCCGAGGCTGGTATTCTGGCTAGAACACTGTGACTCTGCACTCTGTGCAATATTCTCCACATATTAATATATGTCCCAAGTATATTGGAGCCTGGATCCCAAGTGGTTTAAATTATGGCTCCTCTTCTTAGATGACATAACACACCACGTATTTTCCTAATTTGCAAGAAAAAACTCTAACAGCTTACCATCAAATAGCACTGTCTTTTAAAAAATGAAATTATGATTCCTTTCTCCTTTCCCCTTCTGCCCACAGTGCAGCAGCAGATTTAAGTGAGGAAGACACAGATGCATGTTGCACTTTGTAGTTGATGTTCCCTCATTTCTCCATTATTGTTCCCCTGTAGACTGACTATTCACAGATCATGTTACACCAAATTGACTGCAAACTCTTTCAAGGCTAGAACTTCTTCTTACTTTTGGTTCCAGTCGCGGTTTAGCTTTTCTTAAATTAAAGGAACGGTGTATGTGAAATCTTAAGTTTTCCCACAATTTTATACCTTTCTTTGCATATAGTCAAAGATTCATCAAGCTACTGAAGCTTAATTCCTCCCCTCCTACAGAAATGATTTTTTCAAAACAGTGCTACCATGCAATCAGAAGAGATACTACAGAACAAAAATTCAGGTGTTCATATCTATGGATAAATAGAAAATCTTTATCTTTCAGACTCTCAGCTAGCAACTCAAAATCTTTTACCCAATCAATTTAATCTTAATAAATATCAGCTACACTGAGATGTAACAGCTGCTGGAATCAGAGATCATTCAATCTGCCTGGGAACCACGTTACCTTCTAGAGAGGAAAGAGGACATTCTGGCATTTCAGAAGCTGTTGGTGTTTGAGGAGAACTCCTTGAACTCATTTCCTTAGCACTGATGTCAGATGATCCACTTACTGCAGCAGTAGCTTTAAAATAAATATCTGACTGAAATGACAAATAAGTTATCATTAGTACAGCGAGACTTTCTTAATCATCTTCTGAGTAAGAGCTCAAACATTTGTCCACTACGTTCTATTAGCAGCAATACGGCAGTAGTGACAAGTCAACCAGGGCTGGTCATGGAAAGGTTATCCCACTGTAAGTGGAGGGGACATCTGTGATGTAGAGGATAGCATTTGCCCCATAAACAGCCATGTATCTTAGATCTGCATTACTGTGAGCAATAAAGGACTGTGAGATCAATTCTGATTCTCTACATACTTGATATAAACTAAGAGCACACAGATGAACAGTTACCACAGATCAAATAGCACACGTTTCAGTTTTGATTTGCTTGGGTTTTGGCTACAGCAACTTTTAATGTGAATTAAATCCCAACATATCACAGAAATAGTCAAATGAAATTTTTCCATTTCTTACCCTTGATGCTACAAGTTGAAGCTCAGGCACAACTGCTGTGTGGACTAAGTTCCCATTCACCACTAATCGGATCTCAATGGAATCAGTAGTGAAGGCAAGGATATAAGGAAAAGCGCAGACTGCAATGAAAGAAAAATTATTTGGCAAGGAAAAATGGTTAACATAAATGTTTCTTGAATGGTCCGTGAAAACTGCTCTTGAGTATCTGACCCCTTCTGACATCTCCCTTTCCTATGAAAAGGGTTGTCTAACATACTGATGGACACTGAGCTACATCAAGTCTGAAGAAAACTTCACTCTCCATGCCTGGCAGACTGTAGACTGAATGGAAAATAAAAAACAGGAAAAAAAGAAAAGAAAAAAAGTTCAGCAAAGGAAGAACTTGGCACCAAGTCTCCACTTTTTAAAACTGTCATTTGCAGAAACTTAGCTGAAGTTGCATCATGAATGCAACATGTTTATTCCTAGCATACATACTGTAATTCCACTAACAGTCAAGTGCAAGCCTAAATGTAATGGAAAGAACAGCCATCTGGTAAAAAGAGGTATTTTCTTACCAACAGCATAAGGAACTTGATTCCAGCTAAACTGGAAATCATAAGCTGATGGCTGGATCAGTGGACAACCTCCATTGAAAGGATATACCTTTCTGTACTGGCAAACATCTATAACAAAAAAGAAGCATCCATCATCTTACACTGCAAGTGACAAAAGCCAACTTTATAGGCAAATTTTGAAGAAGCACAGGCATTATCTATGCAAATGTTTGATTATGTGTAAGTCCCTCTATGTCTAAACAGATAAGGGAAATGTGCTTCCTCTGTGAATACAGCATTTGAAAGCTGAAAATGAAAGACCTACATTTTAATAAATTGTCACATTTCACAAAGTATTACTCTGATTAAACAGTTATCAGTTCCTTACCTTGTGTATAGATAGAGGAATAGCCAAGAAAAATTCAGAAAGCAGTGTCAGCAGAACTGCACCTCTCTGTCAGTAAGAACTGTCCTTCAGCAGCCACATGCCAGCACAGTTCATGTTCTTTGAAGACTATTACACGTGGGATATCACAGACACCAATGAAAAAAGAATTACATATGCATATTGAGGTATTACCATTTTTGGTCTTCCCTAAATACTTACAGTTATAACACAACAGTAGACCAGCTTCACCATCTTCATATACATCAATAGCTGCAACAAAATTAACCTGCAATAATAATGGGAAAGCGTAATGAAAAGGCAGAGGATACTGAGGTTATTCCGACCAGGTTTTGACTAACAAGCAATGCAATTGATTGGGAGAGTGCATAACTACAAATAAAACAAAAAAAAAAGAGAGGGGGGAAAAACAAGTAATTTTTCAAATGCAGTCTCTTTTGTGATTAATTTTCAGGATGCTTTCAGGATGGAAATTAATTTATTTTGTATTCAATTCTGTACAGTACTGAATATTCAATACCACACATAGAGTATAAAGCAATAAAAACTTACGTAACTTATTTGGCAATTTAAGTTTTGGGAAATGGGGTGATTTCAGGACATCTGTGAATCAACATGATATGCTAAAAATAACAATTATTTTCAAAAAGTGAAATCCAAAAAGCCCCACTGCATATCACAAATAGCAGAAAGATCAGATGCGGTCGATAGGGATGTACTTAAAGATTACTGAATAGGCTGAATTTAGAAACTGAGAATCAATGCTGGATAAACCACAGCATTTTTTACATAGCATAAGCTACATAAATTCTCATATTTCAACTCCGTATTTGTCTTTTATGGTTAGATTAAAAAAAACACACAAACCAGCCACAAAAAGTAGGGTATCTGTTCCTGAAATAAGACCTTATTATTGAGATACTTAAGATTACATTAGACAAACACTTCCCAGACCACAACATATACTACTGGGGCAGGGAGAGGGCTTGGAGACCGATTCCATGAGCAGCGGTTCTTTGACTTTCCTTTATACAATAAACTAGAGATATTCACCTCTTGAGTTAAGATTACTGTATAGGTCAAGAACTGTTAGAAAGACTTTAAGTTTATATATCTATACCAAACACATTTTGACCCATCCTTTGTAGTGGCAGAAAGCTATTTCTACTCTGTTACCCATGGAAATAATTTGGTAACCCATTTCAACATCACAAAAATCACTGGCTCAGCTCGTATTTTCTGGGGAGATTCCTGGGGAGAAATGGTGGTGGTGGTGATGGTATACTTCTCCATCCCTATTCTTTAATTGTAGTTCCTCCTCATCCAGATTAAGACAGATTTCCAGTTTACACTGTATCTCCCATGCTAGGAGTACCTCTTCATCATCAGATCTGAATAAAAATATAGATGATTTAAAAAGAAAATAACCTATCATCAAGAACCATCAAATGAAAAGAGTAGTCCCTTATGAGGAAAAGAGAGTCAGTTAAAAATTACAACAAAAAAAGATTAACTGTGCAAAATTTTCCTTTTTTTTTTTTTTGTCTAAAGCTATATATTCATATTTAGAGGCAATTTATAAAATCTGATTTTCAAAGATGCTGAAGATCATTATCTTCCCATCAGCTGGACATACCAGACCTCTTTTTTGAAAATCAGGACATTTGCCCAAATCCCGACACTATGTCCTGGTTAGAAAGATTCAGTTAATTTACTAATTGATTGAGCAGCAGTTTCTTGAATAGAACTAAAAGCTACGTGTAAATATTTTAGCCTTAGTACATGCAAATAGGCAAATCTGAATGAGATACTGGTGGCCAACAACTGAAGTTATGTTGCTGCAATCTGTCAAACAATAAAACACTGAGACCATTGGAAAAAATAAAAAAAGCAAACTATAGACTATAAAAGGAGAGAAATAATTTTTGCTGACAGAGGTATTCCAGAGCCTTAAACACAGGCTCTTTCATAGAGTGTCATATCTTATAACTACCTCTCTTGGGAGCGATTATCACCACCTATCCCAAAAGGAACAAATATCTTGAGTGCCCTAGAGCAGAGGTCATAGAAGTGAAGAGACATGAGGATCTCCATAAATCACACTCCCAGGAGTTCAGCACAGGATGCACTGAGTCTGCAAGAAATTATGTTCAGTGTGGTTCTGCAAGAAAATAGTTTCAATGATGAAAACTTACCTTGTTTGTTTCAACATGATGCAATCTATAGGACTCCCCAGTACTCTCATTAACTAAATCAAACTGATGTCGATACGCCACACAGATCATATTGTCACTGTCACCAGTAGGGCCATCCACCAGCGTCATAACCACTGGAGGGTCAGAAAGGCATATTTCCTATAATGTAAATAGAATTATTCTCTTTTTCAAGCTCCTACTGTGGTTGCTGCAGGTACTCCATGAATTTAAAGGGATGTGCTCTAAGCATAGAAACATGATAAAGAACAAGCAGAAACTTAATTAAAAAAAATCTGAAAGATTTCTATGGCATATATATGATGGAACCCCATCATATGGCGTCTCACTTCCATTCGTCTAGAGGTTCAGGAAGATAAAAATGCATGCTCTTTGTCTTTCCCACCCCCCCCTGCTGAGTGCTGCCCAGTCTGTTAGAGTAATTAGTGATTAGATTACACATACCCGGATGTACTGGAACTCCTCTACTGGAGATTCAGATGATGACAGCACAGAGCTGCTGGTTAAACTGTTGCATGGGTTATACTTCTTTGTGACGAGAAGTAGTTTGTTCCGAATAGCCACAACAATCCTCAGTTCACTGCCATGGTGAGTATTAATGGCATACAAGTGGCAGCCTGAGGAAATAAGGCTCTAAATTTTAAACGTTTAGTGTAGGGTCTACTTTTTTTGTTCTGTATTTGTATGATGATTAGTACAATGGGGCTCTGATGCGTGACTTAGCAACACAGAATGACAAACATCCCAACAGGATAACATCAAGTTCTAGAGAAAGACAAACTCTTGAAATCTACTTTTCCCGTTACTCCTTCTGCAAGTAAAGACTAAATACACAGGGTTTCACTATTCTGCAGGTTTCAGCTTTCCAAAGTAGCTTGCTTCTGAAGAACAGAAAATGTTTATGTCTACTAAAATAATCAGCAACATCCAAACTAACCTAAGCACTACTATTTAATGGAGATTTGCCAGTGTTCCTCCACCTTAAAATGCCCTTTATTTCATCACACACCCCTGCGTAATTCTTCTCATAGAATCATAGAATGGTCCAGGCCAGAAGGGACCTCCAAAGGTCATCTCGTCCAGCCTCCCGGCAGTCAGCAGGGACACCCCCGACTAGACAAGGTTGTCCAGGGCCTCGTTGAGCCTCATCTTGAATATCTCCAGGGAAGGGGCCTCAACTACCTCCCTGGGCAACCTGTTCCAGTGTTCTCATACCCCTCAATCCTGAAAGCAACGTTATCTATTTTTCTCTAGAGCTTTTCATCAGCAGTGATTGCCAAGTAACATGGTATTTATGAAGTTCTAAAGCGTCATGCTGGACTACCAGACATTTTCAAATACAAGCTTAACAAAGTTTGAATTGACTGTCCGGAGAAAAAAACAAAGGTGAACACCTGCAACTGCCTTAAGGGAGTTAATAAGCCCCTGGAACTACAAGCATCATACTACAGTGGATGTTTTTAACACAGGATAATAAAATCACCTTTTGTTCTCTCCAGTTTGTTTTCTCTGCAGTCATACTTGCTCCTTATAATTTGCTTCGTTTCTATATCTTTTTGGACAGCACTGAGTCTGAAGACAAGGAGACGAGAATCTTTCCCTGAAGGATGAAGAGAGATAGGGAACAAGAAGGTAAAAGAAAAGATGGTGGTAGTTTGAAAATAATACTTCAAAAGAGAAGCAGCACCTAACAAACAGAGCAAAAATAAAGAAAGCATACTGCTTCTCTGGGGATGAGCCGCAACATCATACAAGACTGCTTTTGAACTCCCTAGGCTTTACAACTCTTGTAACCAACACCTTCAGTTCAGTAATTGAGTTTCCTACAGCAAAGAATAATATAAGAGCTTCAAAACAGCGAAATACATGCTATTTTGCAGATATACAAAATTTTGCAAGACAATAAAAATATAACCAATATAAACTACAGGGCAAGAATAAAAAGCTTAACTTTAAAAGCTGGAACCATCCAGCCAAGCAACTAACAACTGGATCCTTAGCAGATTTTGAAACCCTTTAGGATGCAGACTGGTTTTGCTTATTAGTTCTTCAGAGGTAGACAAGTTAGGTTCAAGGAATATTCCAACAGCATAAGAGTGGTAAAAAACCCAATAAAACAATCATATTTATAATTCTTTTTCTTCTGTATTATACATAAAGATCTTGCTCTTGGTTTTTATACGTTCACTTTGTGAAATTCAATCACAGACTGTTGGGTAAAAAGTGCCTCATTGAAAAAGTGCACATTTTATGAACATTTAATGCTTCCAAATGAGGCGAAAAAGGAAACATTGTCAGTTCAAACAACCAGAATGTGGTGATAGTTAACTGAATAAATATAATAAAACACATTTGGTAAAACAGTGACAGTGCAAGTAATTTCCCCCACATTTTTGCACAACTGAATAAACATATAACTCAGCCAAGGAGATTTCCAAAGAGTGTCAAATTCCTACAGTGGCTGAGGAAAGACCGTATGACCAGTTTCAGACTTGCCTTGAAGGAAGCATGAATGAGCATTTACAGATTTTCCTCCGCCAGCCTTTTATAAAAGAACAGCAGTTGCTGCATGTGCTCCCTTATTCTAACTGAGGCATCCAATATACTTGCCACTGACAGACACAATTATGTCATACTACCCAGCACCAGCCACATTCATATGAGAATCAAACAAAAGGGACCTCTCCTACCTTTGTCTGTTCGGGCAATCAAAAGATCCAGAGCTTCCAACACATGCATCTGCTTTATTTGGAGAGTTTTATCAAATACTTGCACTGATGGTTGACCATCTAAAAAAGAAACACACATAATTATTCAAATTCCTGCTATAATTTGCAAATCATTGGTTTTGGTCTATTTCTTTCTTGTAATAAGCACCTCATTTTTTTCTTATGAAAATGAAAACATCTGACAAAGCTGCTACACATACCACAACATCATAGCCAATACTTCCTCACATGAGAATTTTATCATTGCCACAGATCAGATTATGCAACTGAAGCCTAAAAGGGATGTTCCTTTGGAAAGTTTGAGAATTTTCACCGAGAACTAACTTAATTCCCTTGGTCCCACTGGCCTTATGTAGTGCACAGAAGATAAGGGGTCAAACTAGCAATATCATTGAAGAATCACACAGAATCACAGAATCATCATGGTTGGAAGGGACCTCTGAGATCATTGAGTCCAACCACAAAAAAAACCCAACAAACAAACAAACAAAAAAACACCAAAAAAAATCCAACAAGAAGCAGGCTTTCATTGTCACATAAGTATTTGGCTTCATGGTCACTATCATCAATGTCTAAAAAAATTCAGACAAGCCATTTAAACACTCCTTGATCTTGGATTTGACTTTGTAAGTCTTTTCAGATGGTCAAAAAAAACATGTAACAAAATATTCAGAAATCTGCATTAATATTGGCTCTCCAACATAGCTTGATTCTGGTGCAAGGACAATTTTTGCAACTAGGTTACATAAATGTAATAAATTCAAATGAATTGGTAACTATCCCTGTCAACGAAGACCTACCAACACCTGGACAGAACTTACACACATACATTTTCAAGAAAATGGTCAGATACATAAAGATTGACACAAAAACACTAGATCATTTACTAACCATCTATTAACAAGATGCCAGCATCTGTAGAAACCAGCAAGGACTGGCCCCAAGAATCTGCACAGACAACCTCATGAGGAAAATTACTGCAGAAAGATTGAGATTCCCAAGGCTATGAAGTAACATAAGGGATACATATTAAGTACACTAAGAAATACAGATCATACAGACACAGAATGTGATGGACAATGGCAAGTAATAACATGTAAATGCTTTTGGCAGGATGCATTTCCAAACAATATATTTTTTGAATTTGAAATATCAAAATTTTGTTTATTTTCTTGTAGAGGAGATACTTCCCATATTAATTGGGTTTGGAGATAGTAAGTGTAAAATACATCCCTGAAACGCTGGAATTGGAACACATGCTGATACTCGGTGCAACCCTGGAAATACTCAATATATATTTTATTTAGAAAAAAAAACTGTAGATGTATGTACAGATGTATAAAATGTATGCACCACCATGCATATGCAATTTGCTTACATTTTATGGCTCAGTTTGTGACATTTAGTCACAAGCACATGATACAGTAAAAACTGCCTTTCTGCCAAATTGTTCTTTCATCATGTGTTCTCTGTACCTACCTTGCGAAGTCTGCCCCTCCTCCCCCAATTTAAATATTAGCTGAAGTATCAGAAATTCTAGAAGCACTTCTTAAGCTTCTGTATATAAGACGCATGCAGCAGAGTGTGGTTTGCATCTTTCACTCCCTAATGCCCTTGAACAAAATCTGGTACTACAGGAAACAAACACACAACTGAATTTTATTTTACACTTGATGCAGAAGTTAAAATAAAAGATAACTGCATATGGAAAATGACATTTTCATCAAATATTTTCAGATATAAAAATATCCTCACTTGCTTTAATTTGAGAAGTGCTTCTGTCTCCAGGCTCATCCTTTATTAATTTGATATTGGCTGCAGAATCACTTTGACAATACACATTTCATCTTTGCTGCTACAACATCTAATTACAAAAGTAAATAAACAGTATGCAGACCTGATATGCAATGCCATATTCGATAATATTTAATTTTTTCATAACTCTTCTCAGACAGGTTCACTCACCTCCTTTTTACAAAAGCTTGTGCTTGCCAAGTTAGCTGTGGCATCCCCTTTCACAGTGGTTTTCAATTTCAATGCCTAACACAAACAGATGTTTTATTTAAATTGAGTTTTTGTCAGCAATACCCAAGGTAAAGGCTATAAAGAAAGGACAATTTAGGACTACAAAATAACTCCAGTTTTGAATTCCTATTACATTTTAAGTAATAAGGAAAGAAGCAGAATTCTGTATATCCTGAACAAAACATATGCCAAGGAAACATAATCACAGTACCACTAATTCTTCAACTAGAAGTAGCTAGAAGTGAGCTGATTCTGAAAGGGATAAACTCTCTAGATAAATAGTGTATAAATGTAGTTTGAGCGAGATACACTGTGCATCTGTTTAAGGTATCCTATATACCTTCATTGCTAACCTTTACAGCAGCGTTCCTATAAAGTGCTGACATGTGCATTCTTTAATGCAAAGTTTAGAAACTACCTAAACCAATTCGACTGCCCTAAAGTTTGCCTACCATTGCGCAGGGTCTCTGTGAAATGGCAGTAATCAGCTGCATGTACCATTCGCACATTTGCATTAAGCATGGCTGTCAGCTTACAGAGACACATTAAATACTTCATTGCATTAACATCTTAATTTCATCCCACCAGTCAGCAGAGACCACCTTGACAATAAACAAGATTTAAACATACTGCTGATCCAGTCATCAGTTTTCTTTACCGTCTAAAATCTCAACTGACTATAACTAAGGGACAGACACATTCATAGAGTTTGGCAAGAATGACTACAAGCTACTTGGAAGGCATGTTGAAATGTGTTCAAACCTAGAGATTGTAACTTAGAGGAAAGTTTTTTTAGGGAAGGGAAAGATTCAAATGTGAAAATAACCTTCAAGAAAAACACAAACCGGATACCTATGAATCTTTAACCCACGTATTAGGGTACCCTTCAATGAAGACCATGCCAGGGATGGAAGTCTTGTTTAAGAAATGGGTCCCAACTATATTTGTTAACCTGACTGTCTCATCAGCGTTTAACTTAAGGGACGGCAGATGGGATCAAGCCTGTGAGTTTCTATACTTTCAATAACCATATTTTTCTTTAACTTCTGTAAAGTAGTTAGTAAACTTGGGGAATAAATCACGAGTTACTTCTGTCTGAATATTACAAACACATTCACTTTTCCTTTTTTACACCTGCATAGAGCAACTAGTTATTTCAAGGGTGGCTAGCGAAGGGGTGAGCAAAGCACAGAGGAGCAGACTTTGCCGCCCTGCCAATGCCAATGCAAGCTTTAACAGCCCCGAGATTCTTTTGCACCAGCTCTCTACCACCTGGTCCATTCTCTAACTGGATCTGGAACTTCTCAGATTCTTCCACTCTTAAGCTTACTCAGATAAAGAAATGGGGGGAAAGGAAGGAGGCTTGCGTTTTGTTGGTTGGGGTTTTGGTTGGTTGGTTGGTTTGTTTCATTCTTTTCTGTTTTGATTTCCTGCTCTGTTAACTCCTGCCGAGTTAAATCAGCTCAGAAAAGAGGTATTCTTAAGATAAGCAGCAGAACCATGTCACCAGTCCAGGACCAAGAAGAGACAAATGGGAAGGGACAGGGGAACTGATGACCACAGACACTGCCTTTTTTTCTGCTGCAATGAACTGTCAGATCAAACCATACTATCTAAATCATCAGGAAGTTTTACTCCTCACTGAATCAAAATGTCAATAAGCCCAGAGAAGAATGGGGTCAGCATCTGGTGCGTTCAAGGATGTGTGGCAACCTCTGATTTAGCAGAAAGACTGTCAAACCTTCTTCCTGGCTAAAGCAGGGTAAATAATTTCTAAGAAATTCAATCTTAAGAAAACATGTAGAAGAAATCCATGAAAGATTATGTTTCTCCAAAGCACAGAAAAAGAAAGAGCAGTATTCTGCTTGGAGGCAGAAAGCATCTGCTGCACGAAGTAGGGAAAGACTTTTAGGTTTGATCCTAAGGTGTGATTTTTCCAAGCTTCCTTTAGTTCATGTATTTTATAAATATTTGTAATTGTGTTGTGTACCTCAGGTGTTACAGATAAATACTTCTATTCAGATTTTACCTTAATGTAGTTTAAACTAATAGAAATACAAAACTGTTTCTGATCACAGCATTAAGTCCTGACATAACTCTGCAAACTAATCAAATTCTAACAAAAGGGGTGATACAGTCTTTGTAAACGCAGGTGCATACCTCCTAAACTGATCCTACCTGACCAAGTCGGACAAACTCTGCTTGCCGAGCTTCCTCTTTTTTCCGTGTTGATTTTGGTGACTCTGGTAACACATCACTGAAGGACCTTCTGTTGAGCATGTTCTAAAACAGAAACCGTTTCTTTTTTAAACTCAACCAAAAGTTTTCATAGTCTTTTAATCTGAGTTAACTTAGTGTGATATCATTTAAATTTTCTGTCTTTTTTGGGGTACTTTTCTGTAGTGATGAATCTAACTGTACTGCATCTCAGAGAAAAGAAATTGCAACTCCTCCAATCCTTCAGTGATTTACTTTCCAACTTGTCATAGCTTATCACTGTCATGTTTTATACAATCATGACAAAGACCTCAGACCTTGCGGTCGGCGAGGCGGCAGCAGCACCGGCGACGACAACGCAGGCGAGCTCGAAGTGAGGGGTTGGATCGCGCTGTACAGAGTGGTTTCCGAACTCAGGGACATCCCCCCCCGCCCCAGCCCGAACCAGGAAGTCCGCGGCAGCCAATCAGGCGCGGAGGGGGCGTGGCCAGGAGCCGCGCGGAGATTAAAACGCGGTCAGAGCAGACACAGTCGGTCGGCGAGGCGGCGGCAATCTCTCTAGATGGGGATGTGTGACAGGTGAGTGCAAGGGGGGAGCAGGCCGGCCCGTCTGACTAGAAAGAAAACATCCAGGATGGTCTCCACTCGGCCCGCAGCTGCGCTCAAATGGAATAAAGCGACCCAAACTGACCTGCTGCAGAGACACGCAGCTGTCCAGGTAACGGGCTGTATGGAATGCCTGTCACTCCTGCAGGAGGACAGCAAAGACAGTTCCCGTGTGTGCTGTGAGCAGGTCAATGATCTGCTCAGCCTGGTGGCTAAGCTTAAGGAGGAAATGGAAAGACTGAGGTCCATTTGGGAATGCGAAAAGGAAATCGATTGGTGGAGCCACACCCTGCTGTCCTTAGGGAAAAAGGAGCAGGTGGAGGTTCCATGACAGGTAGAGGATCCCCTGCCCTTTTATCCCCAGGCAAAAGGAGGGGAAGTAGGAGAGGATGAGTGGAAGCAGGTACCTGCTTGGGGCAGCAGGAGAGGACCCTCCAGGCCTCCCCTGCCTTCCCAGGTGCCTGTACGGAACAGGTACAAGCCCTTGGAGACAAAGGATGAGGGAATTGAAAGTACTGATAAAGGTTTATCCAGGAAGTTGCTGAAGCAGCCAGCTCCATGTATTAAGACTGCCTCTGTGAAGAAAAGGAGGAGGGCAATAGTTATAGGTGGTTCCTATAACTATAGGTTTTGAGGGGAACTGAGGGTCCCATATGCTGGCCAAACCCTTCCCAAAGGGAGGTCTGCTGCCTTCCTGGGGCCCGTGTTAGGGATATAACCAGGAAGCTTCCTGTCCTGATACGGCCCTCAGGTTATTACCCACTTTTGATTGTGCAGGTAGATAATGATGAACCAGTGAGGAGAAGTCTCAGGGCAATGAAGAAAGATTTCAGGGCTTTGGGACAGCTAGTCAAGGGTTTAGGAGCACAAATTGTGTTCTCCTCTGTCCCTCCAGTTTTGAGGACCGATGACTGGATAAACAAAAAGACCAGGCAGATCAATGCCTAGCTCTGTAACTGGTGCTACTAGCAGGGCTTTGGGTTCACAGACCCTAGTTTTATTTACAGGACACTGGGTCTGCTCGAGTATGATGGGAAAACCCTATTCTGAAAGGGGAAAAGGGTATTAGGCCAAGAGTTAGCAAAGCTCACGGACAGGGCTTTAAACTAGAATCAAAGGGGAAGGGGATAAAACCAGGCCTACTAGTAATGAGCCTGGGGGTGAAGGGCAAAGGATGGGGGTGAAATCGGGAGCCCAGGTCAAGTGCATCTACACTAATGCACGTAGCATGGGCAACAAACAGGATGAGCTGGAAGCCATTGTGCAGCAGGACAGCTATGATGTAGTTGCCATCACAGAAACGTGGTGGGATGACAGTCATGACTGGAATGCTGTGATGGATGGCTATAAGCTCTTCAGGAGGGATAGGCAAGGAATGAGAGGTGGTGGGGGATGGCCCTGTATGTTAGGGAGCATTTTCACTGTATAGAGCTAGATTCTAGTGACGATAAAGTTGAGTGTTTATGGGTAAGGATGAAGGGGATGGCTAACGAGGGGGATTTTGTGCTGGGAGTCTGCTATAGACTACCCAACCAGGATGAGGAAGCAGATGAGGTATTCTATAAGTGGCTGGCTGAAGTCTCTCAATCACCAGCCCTTGTTCTGGTTGGGGACTTCAACCTACCGGACATCTGCTGGAAATACAACACAGCAGATAGCAGGCAGGCTAGGAGGTTCCTTGAGTGTATAGGAGATACCTTCCTGACACAACTGGTAGGTGAGCCAACAAGGGGAGGCGCCTTGCTAGACCTTCTGCTCACAGAGAGGGACTAGTGGGAGATGTGGTGGTCGGAGGCAGTCTTGGGCTTAGTGATCATGAAATGGTCAAGTTTTCAATTATTAGAGAGGTAAGGAAGGGGGTTAGCAAAGCTTCCACCTTGGATTTCCGGAGGGCGGACTTTAGCCTGTTCAGATCACTGGTTGGGGAAGTCCCTTGGGAGGCAGCCCTGAAGGGCAAAGGAGTTCAGGAAGGCTGGGTGTTTTTCAAGGAGGAAGTCTTAAAAACTCAGGTGCAGGCGATTCCCTGAGCACTGTAAAGTGAGCTGTTGGGGGGGGAAAAGACTGGCCTGGCTGAACAAAGAGATAGCGTCACAGCTCAGGGAAAAAAGGAGAGTTTATGACCTTTGGAAAAAGAGGCAGGTCACTCAGGAATCACAGAATCATATGGGGTTGAAAGGGACATCTTTAGATCATCTAGTCCACCCCCCCCGCCAGAGCGGGTCTACCTAGAGCATGTTGCACAGGATCTTGTCCAGGCGGGTTTTGAATGTCTCCAGAGAAGGAGACTCCACCACCTCTCTGGGCAGCCTGTTTCAGTGCTCTACCGGATTACAAAGATTACAAAGGTGTAGTAAAGTTATGTAGGGAAAAGATTAGAAAGGCCAAAGCCCAGCTAGAACTTAACCTGACCTTGGATGTTAAAAACAGTAAAAAGAATTTCTATAAATATATTAGTAGCAAGAAGAGGACTTGGGAGAACCTCCATCTTCTATTGGATATGGGAGGTAACGTAGTGACAAAGGATGAGGAGAAGGCTGAGGTACTGAATGCTGCCTTTGCCTCGGTCTTTAATAGTAGAGTAGGGGGTTTCCTAAGTACCCAGACCCCTGAACTAGCAGTCAGGGGCAGGGAGCAGAATGAAGCCCCCATAATCCAAAGGGAGGTGGTGAGGGACCTGCTCCAACACCTGGATACAAACAAGTCTATGGGACCAGAAGGGATCCACCCAAGGGTACTGAGGGAGCTGGCAGAAGTGCTTGCAGAGCCACCTTCCATCATTTACTAACAGTCTTGGCAAACTGGGGTGGTCCCAGCTGGTTGGCATCTAGCAGATGTGACACCCACCCACAAGAAGGGTCGTAAGGATGATGCAGGGAACTACAGGCCTGTCAGTCTGACCTCGGTGCCTGGGAAGGTCATGGAACAGATCATCCCGAGTGCCATTATGCAGCGCATGAATGACACCAAGGCGATCAGGCCCAGCCAGCACAGGTTCATGAGGGGCAGGTCCTGCTTGACAAACCTGATCTCCTTCTATGATAAAGTGACCCACTTGGTGGATGAGGGAAAGGCTGTGGATGTTGCTTACCTGGACTTTAGCAAGGCCCTTGATACAGTCTCCCACAGTTTCCTCCTGGAGAAACTGGCTGCCCATGGCTTGAATGGGAGTACAGAACCACAGAATGGTATGGGGTTGGAAGGGACCTCTGGAGATCATCTAGTCCAACCCCCTGAAAACTTGCTGGAGGGCTGGGCCCAGAGAGTGGTGGTAAATGGGAGTTAAATCCAGTTGGTGGCCAGTTACGAGTGGTGTCCCACAGGGCTCAGTACTGGGGCCGGTTCTCTTTAACATCTTTATCAATGATCTGGACGAGGGGATTGAGTGCACCCTCAGTAAGTTTGCAGACAACACCAAGTTGGGTGGGAGTCTCGACCTGCTGGAGGGTAGAGAGGCTTTGCAGAGGGATCTGGACAGGCTGGATCGATGGGCTGAGACCAATGGAATGAGGTTCAGTAAGGCCAAGTGCCAGGTCCTGCACTTGGGTCACAACAACCCCCTGCAGCACTACAAGCTTGGGGCAGAGTGGCTGGAGAGCCGCCTGGCAGAAAAG
>JAOXNO010000008.1:6087244-6099560 GCA_028565335.1 Limnodromus scolopaceus
GGTTCAGGTTGGATATTAGGAAAAATTTTTACACTGAAAGGGTTATCAAGCATTGGAATGGGCTGCCCAGGGAAGTGCTTGAGGCACCGTCCCTGGAGATGTTCAAAAGACGGGTTGACATGGTGCTGGGGGACATGGTTTAGTGATTTTTTTTTTTTTGTTGGAGTTGGGTTGATGGTTGGACTAAATGATCTTGAAGGTCCCTTCCAACCTAGATGATTCTATGATTAACACTCCAAATCAGAGCCGCAGCCCAGGAAATCAGAGTTAAGAAGTGAGGCTCAAAGGCCTGCCAGCCTCCATGGCAAATTCAGTGGTCTGGAACTTCTCAGAAATCTTGTACAGTTGTAGGAAAATGCAGATCTGGTGGTACTGACTTCACATTACACCACATGTGCTCTCACATCAGCACTGGCAGTGTTATTCCATGGACCAGCTTCAACCAAGCAAGAGACATTTGCTTGTATAGAGATCAAAGGTTTCAAAGACCTGCAGACTGCCCATTTATGTACCTGTTCACTAAATGAGGGCACTTTTTATGGGTTTCGTGAGGAGGTAAAATCCTTACAGAAGATGCATTTGATGATGCTATCAGTGAGGGATTTGCAAAAACACACCACATGAGTAGACTGTAAAAACTGCAGATTAAACTTAAACGAACACTTTGCAAACAGGTGCTCTGATATTTCAGGTGATAATAATGTTGAAAGAAATAGAAAAGGTGTTGGGCTTGCTTGCTTTATATTCTTTTCTGCCAAAAGAGGCAGGACAGAGTATAAGCACGCCCGTACAGACTCTGGCTGGGGAAAAGAATTTTCTTTGCTTCACTGACAGCATGTATAACACACTGATGTGAGACTTACATGAAGACAATCAACTGAAGAAATAATTCTTGGTTTCTTCCCTCTTTGGTTCCTCCTGCTAGGGCCACATAATAACCACCTTTCTAGCCAAATTTGCTGTTCCTTAAGTCTGTTTATTTTCTGTCTAATTTTAAAATATATTTTTTCTTAACCACTGTAGTTCCACTTAGCACCTGTTTTCCAATAAACTTGAAAATAGTCCCTCTGCTAAAGAAAAAGTGCTAAGAATTTTTCCCCATTTTAAGTTGTCACTTTGTCTATTCCAGAACATGCTTTAAAAGCACTTTTTGTTGCCTTCAATGACTAAGATTTGTTAACCTGTTTTTACTGCTTTTATAAATCTTTCATGAAAACTATGCAACACAAGCTCTGAATTATAGGAAAAGGCATACGGACAAACATCTTAGTAACAATTTATTTGTAAATACATACCTTAATATAGATTTTACTGATAAGGTTTTTGTGGGACTATAAGGGAGGCATATTTTCTGAGTACCCTATAAAAAAAAAGCTAGGAGATATTACAGGACATACTGACTTTTTCCATATATTCAAATAGGAGTATTAATAAAAACAATTCAGTAAAAAAAAAAAAAAAAAAAGAACAAAACTGTGCTAGTTTTACTTAGCCATATTTACTACTGTTTTGGGGAAAAAATAAGAAAAAAAAAAAGAGAAGAAAAACTAAATGTGAAAAATCATGGGTGGTGCAAATTTATTTTTTACTTAGTTTTGACTACCTTGGCATGTGATATGGAGGCTGCTGAAATTAGTAGATATCCAAACTGTTTCTTAAAAAAAAGTGAACCATGCATGCATATAAGGACATTTTAAATCAATTGCTTGCACAAAAGGCTCCTGTGCAATGTTAAGTGAAAAAAAATTCATTAACTAATAGTAGTAAAACCATATCATACCTGCCTATTTTCTTAAGGCTTTATAAGAAAATCCTAAAAGCAGTATAAAGTCATTGCCTAAATTTACGGCAGGACATAATCAAGAATAATTCAGGCAATGTTTCTAAAAATAACACCGAGTTGCAGGTAAGAACAATTTAAAAATATCTGTCATCATAGATTTCTGTCAGAAAGTTTAGTATAATGTTATCTACAAAGCTAGTTTAGTTTTATCTACTATGGTAGAATTAAACGTTCTTATTGTATAAAATGAAAAATAATTATTAAATACCAAAATTTTGAAGAAAGCAAAAAAGTGAATGATAAACATAACCAAAACAAACAAAAGAAAAGTCATAGCAGCAGTTAAATATTTGTTACTTACTGTTTTTCTCCAAAGTATTGAATGGTATTGAGGAACACGCTGATTATTTTGGTCAGACAATACAACAGACAGAAAGAAAGGGTTCTTCTCTGCATCTGTACCTATATAATTTTGATGAACTGTTAAGGAAAAAACAAGAAGCATTATCAACTGTAAAGACGACACACATACCCACTTGCACACACACACACAGACACACACGCATGCACAGAGATGTGTATAAATACATGCATTCATATGTAAAAATATATACTTATCTACATAAATAACTGTGTACTTATATAGAGAGGTGTAAAAAAACCGGAGATAGGTACAGCCTTCAAGACCAAGAAGGGTTTCAAAACCTTTCCAGTAGCAAGGGTTCCGCTGCTTACAGAAACCCAACCTCTGTCTTTAGGTTAAAGATACATGAAACAAAAACTTGTTTTCTGTCCTGTACAGAAAACATATTAATACTAAATTAATACCATACCATATTTAAACATATAGCAATTCAAAGCCACGTTGCATTTTCGTTGATCAAAACTTCAATCTGTTAGCAAAAAGATAATTACCTTTCCCTAAAAAATATTTGAAATACCATCTTGTATGATACTCTGGGTTTTCCAAATGCACATCTGTTCTGTGCCATGTTCCTGGGGTGCAGTCTGTATTCTGAAATAGAATTAGAAGACTGTTAGATCAAATGCCAAGTGAAAAAAAGGAGAACACAATATAGGCAAAAAGCCAAACAAGAGTGTCTGATTCACGAAAAGAGTTTTAGCTGTATACTGCTTTTTAAAAAGCAAAGAATTATTCTGAAGTCAGTGGTTGTGCAGCTGAAATTAAGATTTCTCCCTCTCCTCTTCTTTTTTTTTTTTCTTCTTCTCCTTTTTTCTCAGTCTTTTCCTATTGTACCACCATTACGGGTAATAGCTTAATATTCCACTGAAAAGAGGATATTTCAATGTGGAATTTGGAGACCAGTGGTTTTAAAACTTAAAAATAAATTAACTAACAGAATTTTGCCTCCAGGTTTCATTTTCTCAGTTCTTCCCAAAATAATCCTCAAGGGCTCCTCACTAGACCAGAGCATGCTCTGGAAGTTCTTCAGTATTGTTTCTGCATTGGCTGGTTAAGGTAAGTTTCGAAACATCCCTCAAGTCCTTTTCCGCTAAGAATAAACCTAGGGAGAGAAAAAGCCATTCTCCATATCCATTCATCATATGGCGATTCATCACCCACTCAGAAAATCTTCCTATGATACAAGCTAATCAGCTTTTGAACTGCATCAGCACTGGACGCAGAATTTAAAGCAATCTAACTATTCTGCATCAAATCTCTGTAGGGTCAAGTTCACATGATCAGTAATAGTTTACTGTTAATATTAGTTCAATACAAGCTTACCAGGACCCTACATGCATTTCAAGAATATGAGGTATTCTTCCTTTCAATATTAAGATGATATTTACAGCTGAAAAAGTTTTGCAAAAGAAGATAAAAAGTGAAGATAAGTAGAAGCCTAAGTCACTGGAGTGGTTGCAGGGACACATGACGAGTTTAACAGCACAGGAATCTGGAGGGAACGGCTCTCTCAGGCTCCACTCAGCTTCTTTCTCTTGTATTTAAAAATAAGCTTAGCTGCCAAAAGACAGAACTAAGGGTGAAAAAAAACGAAGCTATAACCTCATCACTCCAAGAAATGAACTTAAAAGCACAAAGGCCAGCTTCAACATCCTAGTATCACCAGGACACCAATATAAAGTGATGAATTAGAGACCGTGAAGTGTTATTCAGACTATAAGAGAGGCATTTTTCTTCTACCATGATCAGATGAGCAAAACGCTACCAAAACTAAATACTACCTTTTCCCTTAAAAAATTAAATTGTCAAGATTGCATACTCTTGAAAGAAGAGCTAAGCCAGACTTTGGGAGGAAAAAACCACCATCTCCCTCCTCTTAGATTCTGACATTCTCATATTTATTTAGCATTTTTCAAGTCCTCTTCCTTAGTAATTGACTGCAAATATATCTTTCAGTGGTGAAGAATAACTGACGCTGATTTATTTTTTCAGCTTTCTGAGAGTATTTTTAGCCTCTTACCTCACCAGAGGAGCCGTTTTCCACACGGAAGCGTCCAGCTCTTTGAATGGCTCCATCAGCATCACTAGATATAAGCTACAAGAGAGTTTAAGATAGAGGTTGTAGTTCCAAAAATATCCATATGATCAGCAATCAAAGCTGGCTATGGTTTCTCCGTGTCCCAAGTATCATATGGCTACCCACAAAGAAGGGATTGGCACAGCTACTACTAATTTGACTAGAGGTTTGGAAAGACCCAATTTAACTCTAGGGAGGCATGAGCAGGAGAGCCAGTTGCGCTTTTGATAGACCTGGTACTAATCAGAAATTCTCCTGTCTCAGGATTTGGCTGCACCAACACACAGAATGCCTTCAGGACTTGCCCACTTTCCAGAAACCAATCTTGAAGCTTGCCCTTTTGAAAACATCTTACGGACGTGATGATTCTTGTCCTCTCAGCCTTGGTAAGCCTAAACTCTACTCGTTTGCAGTATTGCTGAGACTAGCAGTCTTTTACTGCATTTTATTTACTGACGTTTTCAGGAGACAGAGCGCAGCAAGAATCTCCAAATACAGTACTCAGTGATGATAACATAAGGTACGGGAGATGTCCTGGTCTGCTTCCAGCATTAACATCAGAAAATACAGCTTCTTTCCAGCTGAAGACTTCAAAAGTTTCATAAACACTCTGGAAAGACTGCCTGGTGTTTTTATAAGGGAATCCAGGGACTATCAGCACTGAAACTCTGTTTGTTGTTAAAAGAGCTCTTGAGAAGTCAGTAAAACATAGGATAATATGACAGTTCATAAAAGTTCTGCAACACTGCTTAGGATCCTTACAAGAGAAGAGGAAGAGAATCCTGCCGATCATATTGCACGTTACTCCTCTCAATACTGTAAAAATGAGATTGTCACATATCATACCAAACTTAAGAAACAGGATCTGAACAATGCAATGGTATATCATTCCTTGCCTCCCTCTAGCAATCGATGTTATTCTAGGATAATACTTTCTCCCTTTACTTGGTGGAACAGTTATGACAACATTTTGAAGTTCTCTTTGCTTCTTGCTTTAAAGTGTTCTCAGGCTACGTCAGGAATAAACTAACACGGCAAAAACTCCAACACATCCTGGTGCCTTGTATAAACTGTAAGAGAAATTATATGGACAACTAGTCATATTACACCAGTGAGAAAGATATAGGAAAGAGTGCTTAGGGCAGAGACAAAATAATTGTGTTGTAATAAGTAAAAGGTGGAAATAATTGAGCAACTGAAATGCTGCTGAGGAAAATATTACGCAAGAAAGGTTCAATATTAGACATTTAGACTTACTGTGACCTTAGAATCACTGACAAATTTTTCATTTCCAGCAAAAGAATCTAAGTACTAGTAATGAAAGAGTCTCCTAACAGAAAGCAGTTCACTTTTTTTGATTAAAACACCACATCTAATATATGCAATGTATGGAAAGAAAAGAAAGATACCTAGTGTTCTTGCAATGCCAGTTCCAGCAACTAAGCCACCAATTTACACCCAATTTACATACATATAAAAAAAAAATAATATAGTGTCCGAGAACTTTAAACTACAACTATTGCTCGTAGAAACTTAGTAACTTCTTCCCACAGTAAAAGAGCTGGAGTTAGTTTCTTTATCCCTCCTCACTTCTGTTTTCCTATAGTATATTTATGTAATTTCATTACAGCCTTGTATACAGTGACATTATTTTAACTGCTGACAGACTGCTGTTTTCAGAGCAGAGAAAACATTTATATATGAGAAAAATAAAGTACCAACATTTTAATTCAAAGAAAATGCAGAATAACTGTCAGATTTCAGATAACGGTGTTCAATACCCTTATTTTGACTAGTTCTTTTAATTTTAAACCCTCTCCCACTACTCTGAGGCACGCACACAAATTCACATACACATATATATGTACACACACGAGCACACACACAGTTTTTAATTCACATAATTGCAAGCACTTCATCAAATACTATTCTAATATTTTGCTATTAAAAATAAATAAAAAATATTTTGCTTAAGGAAGGAAAAAAGGCTCAATTTCTACCTGGGGTAAGCATGATATCTATATAATGCTTCCTGACCCATTATGATGAAATATTCATAAATAAGGTAGTAAAAAGATTTCCTAGCAGAGGTCTAATACATTTATTCTGAAGTCTCTGTTTATTACCCTATAACTTTAAAGTCCAGCTTAGAAAGTACATTTTCCGAACGAGAGGCAATTTTTAACTGGAAACAAAAAGGACTTGAGCTCCGCATTATAAGCTGCTAAAATCAAAGAACAGGCTATGTAAACTTACAAGTTCCACTGATCCGTAATGCTTTCTGCTAAACTCTCCGCGTCTGCAACCCAAATCTTCAGAGACAGAGCTGGAATAGAAATGCTTCATCAGTGTACACGAGTCAACCAGCCTTAGATTTCCTGCAACGCCACACCCTGTCATTAACAAATATCATTTCTGCTGAACAAGTTTTGCAGTGCATGAACTCATTACTAGAGGGAACACTCCTCAGATTATGCACAATCGCTAGCAGCCCTTGCAGTCTGGCTTTAATATTACCCCCAAAGGAAAAGAAACATCTCCAGAGGTCCCTTCCAACACCATATCATTCTGTGATTCTGTGTCCTGACTGGAAGCAAAAGCTATTATTAAATTAAATATTTACTCATGATCTCTTCAGAGTTCCAAAGCAGGTGGTGGCTTATAACCACGTTTGAAATCTGCATTTAATCTAAGGGAAGAAAAACCTACAGTAAACTTAATGTCTTGAATAGGACAACTGCACTATGCTCAATAAGCTCACGCTTACAATGTTGCAATTGTTTTTTTCCTAGTCTTTTTTTAGCCTACACACAAAATGAAACTAAATTACTTTAATTCAAAAGCTTAAGGACATGTGTTGTTTGTAAACTAAGTATTTCAGAGCCTTACCATACTTGTTATCAAAAAAATAAATGTTAAAGCCTGAAATTCAAACAGCTTGTACTCTAATCGAAAGTAACAACTCCTTCTTTTTCCCCACGATAAAAGAAATAGTATTAAAAATTTAGAGATACATAAATAACAAATGAGCCACAGCAAGAGTCAGTTCCAGTGAGTAAGGCTACATGGGATTGCTACCCAAAAAAAGCACACCCCAAAAATGGAATTTTCAAAGTTTGCGGCAGTACATCTCTCTCTATCTTTTCACATTTGTGACACTGACAATTTTCAGAGCCTTATCAACTGGACAAAGATGAAACAATATTAATATATATGGAAGCCAACAGAATAAACTGTTCTTAAGTCAGGAAGCCTGAGCATACAGAAATAGGTTCAAATCTTAAGCGATGACACACCACCAGGACCTCATGTCCAATGCTTTCATATTGGACGTAGGACATACCTACCACCGCTGCCGCCGGACCTTGGGTGAATCTTGCCTTGCAATACCAGTGTTACAACACTGAGTGCTCCTCTGAGCCTGCGATACAGAGAAGATGGCCCATAGGAGTGAAATGACTGAATGCACCTGCGAGCTGCACATCTACAATAACTTCTGTTACTTCTACTTCATGTGGTTTTGTAGCAGTAATTGACATGCTCATTCAAAGTGTATTTGGAAAGTCTCTTTTCACCCTACTCCTATGTGTGTCATTAACAAGGAAATCATGTATGTTCTACATTCTACTGCAAATGCATCATCTTCGTCCATCCTTCCATCACCTGAAGGGAAGCATAAAAATAAACTCCAAAGTTTACTACAGCATGGCTTGCAGAAAAGAAAAATTTTGAAGCTATTACTCGTGAGTTCTCATCTTTTCTTTCAGAAGGAAACACATATAAATCTGGCTAAAAATTTTTTCTCTGCAGTTATTAAGACTGAGTAACATAAGACTATTTCAAGATCAGCATCTATACAGACAAAAATAAAGACATCAGATTTTATTTTCCCTTCCAGATAGAATCAAGAGTTACCAAGTTTATTTTTGTATGGGTTGAAAGTGATCCTTTGCCTCTTCACACATTTCAGAGAGAATTTGGAAAGTTCGGATAAAACCCAAAAAGTAATAATGTGTCTAATGTAATTTTTAGAATTCCTGCATTTTGACATATACATGAAATTTGGCAAATGCTTCATGGAATAAATGGAATGCCTCATTTGCAATATATTCTAAGGCATTGTGAGTTTTCTTTTCTTTTTTTTTTTACTTTTACAGAAGAAACAGGTAATCATGGTAATGCTAGCATTTTCTTTGTGTGTTACTTTTATTCTACAGAATTTTTTTTTGTGGCTAGGTGTACGAGTTGCCTTAGAAACCCCTGTAAAAGCAATTCCGATCAATGAACACTTGTCACTGTCAGTACTGGTGGCAGAATGTTATGGAAACAGCAGTCAAGAGAGATTTTGCTGTCACTGAGCTCCGAAATTCAGTCTTTGATCAAATGAAGAAACGTATGTAAGATGACAATTCAAGGAGTGCATTAAAAAAAAAAAAAAAAAGTTCAACAACCACCACTAGCACAATAAATCTTTTCAAGTCTTGGGAAACCCAGGTCACCATTTTGTGTGTCTGGCATCTGGACAACCCCAAACACAAAACAAATTAAAAAGTCACCACAAAGAGCATCTGGCCTACCAGGCTTTAAATGGAGCCATCTCCGCCTGGAGAATTTTTAGATATTTTCATCAGTCGTGCACTATCTCCACAAAGCAGGAGAAAAAGCAAGCTGATGTTTATAAAACTGAACTACTTTCTGCCTTGTGGCAAAACTAACTTCAAAATGCATGAAACTAGCGGAAAACGCCATCTCGTGAATTACCTGCATGATAAACCCAGGGAGTTACGAAGGCCTTTTAGAACTATCTGCCTACACACAAACTAAGTCCTATTCCTTACTTTGGTGATATTTCAGCTGAGTGGAAGTCAAACTCTATCAGCAAAAGCATGCTGAGATCTGAGTATATTAATGCTGCAGAGATAACAAAGGCAGTAGCTAACAAAAAAGCTTTAAAAATAAAATATGAAGAGTATTCAAAATCAAATCATATAACTAAAACGAATCATAGAATGGGTTGGGTTGGAAGGGAGCTTTAAAGGCCATCTAGTCCAACACCCTGCAGTGAGCGGGGACATCTTCAACTACACCAGGTTGCTGAGAGCCCCATCCAACCTGGCCTTGAGCAGCTCCAGGAATGGGGCAGCCACAGTTTCTCTGGGAAATCTAGGCCAGTGTCTCACCACCCTCAGTGTAAAAGATTTCTCCCTTCTATCTAGTCTAAATCTACCCTCTTCTAGCTTAAAACCATTACCCCTTGTCCTATCACAACAGGCCCTGCTAAAAAGGTTGTCCCTGTCTTTCTTATAAGCCCCCTTTAAGTACTGGAAAGGGCTCTAAGGTCTCTCCGGATCATTCTCTTCTCCAGGCTGAACCTCCCCAACACTCTCAGCCTGTCCTCACAGCAGAGAGGCTCCAGCCCTTGCAGCATCTCTGTGGCCTCCTTTGGCCCCGCTCCAACAGGTCCATATCTCTCCTACGCTGAGGGCTCCAGAGCTGGATGCAGTAGTCCAGGTGGGGTCTTATCAGGGCAGAGAAGAGGGGCAGAATCACCTCCCTCAACCTGCTGGCCATGCTGGTAACCACAAGTCCTTCTCAGCAGGTCTGATCTCCATCCCTCCATCCCCAGCCTGTGCTGATACCAGGGGTTGCCCTGACCCAGGTGCAGGACCCTGCACTTGGCTTTGCTGAATCTCATGAGATTCACATGGGCCCACTTCTCAAGCTTGCCAGGTCCCTCTGGATGACATCCTGTCCTTCAGGCATGTCAACCACACCACTCAGCTTGGTGTCATCTGCAAAATTCCTCAGGGTGCACTCAATCCCACTATGTCATTGATGAAGATATTAAACATCATTGTTCCCAATATGGACCCCTGAGAAACACCACTTGTCACTGATCTCCATCTGGACATTGAGCCATAGACCACTACCCTCTGGATGCGACCATCCAACTAATTCCCCATCCACTGAACAGTCCACCCATCAAATCCGTATCGCTCCAATTTAGAGAGAAGGATGTTGTGGGGGACTGTATCAAAAGCCTTACAGAAGTCCAGACAGACAATATAGGTATACAACACATCAATGCACTAATATAACAAAATCGCATTAAAGGAGGACATGACATGAAAGCCATTAATTTAGAAATACAAAAAATCAAAGTATACATTAAGGTATATGCCTGGCAGTGCAGTAAAGAGTCCAGAAAGTAACATCAAAAACACGGTGGCAGAATTAAGAGCAGACATTGGCCTGATCTTGATTAGGATTAAGATACATCCCAACGACTACTGCAGTAACATCTCCCAACCAGAGAGTCACAACAAAAAGTGAGGTGCAGAGTAGGTTTGGTCTCTACCATACAAATATATATGTATTTTTTTCCTCAACATGGAAAAGATGATTGTGCACCACACTCCGTCAGATGTAATCAACATTGCTTCTAGCAAAGTTCTGGAGGCCGACTGGCCCAAAAAAGGGTTCACCATAAATACTCCCTGATGTCCATGAGGGAGAGGATGTTGAAGTAGACTATCTGATCCACAAACCTGGTTTACCTGCACTTGCAAATACAACACTCTTCACAGCTGGTATGACATCTACAAAACTGTATTCTCTATTACATGAATATATAACATCTATTCCAGATTCTCAAAAAAAAATTTTGATCTAAACAATCCCAGTATGGTTATTAGATTACTTTGTTTTTAGCATTTCCATAATGACAAGCCATAAAATAGCTGCCTTTAGGACGCACTCCAGCACTTCACATTTAATCAGCTTTGCTTGCCACAGAATGACAGGAAGCAGAGCTATTGCAGAGTTCTGCCATTGCACGATCGACACAACGATAAGCATGCAGACAGTAGCCAACAGCTCTATACGTAAAATAACAAGGAGACAGCACTGTCACATTCTGCAAGGAAACTGTGAGAGGCTTCACACTATTGTTCACCAGGTTTTGAGAAGAGTTACCGCAATACCACAACCAGCCTCCAGTGCAACCCCATGGCAACACACACCTACAGCGACACAAGTGAAGAAGACAGGTGGGACATCCACACATGCCTTGTAAGATGAACCCACAGGACTCCATTCCAGCCCAAATACCTAATATCTACCCCTACTAAGGGTACAGGGATTCACAGATGCAGTGAGACAGGGTATATTCATCCATTGATGCAGAGAACACCAAAAACAAGCGAGTTTAATGGGAGAAATAATCTATTTTCTTAGAGCACACAATATAGATGGAAAACACAAACAAGATCAGAAAAAGCATAAAGAACAGTCTGAGCCTCTGAAAGGTTTATGCTCCTATCCTATCCACAAACTACATTCCAATAATTTGGAATAGTTTTCATCCTACTAAGATGAACTGCCAGCACTGAAATACTTAGGTTATTTTACCAGTGGCTCAGACCAGTTTGGCTTAATAATTTAAAATGTACTTATATTGCAAAGTGTTTTAATACAGATAAGCTTTTATTCACGTAAAAAAACCCCATCTTATACGCATTTCTACAGCACCCAGGGTATACTCTACTTCCCTCTCCCATTTGTTTGGGAACACAGGTGGTGCTGCGTGAATGTACAGTGACGGGGGAGAGAAGGGAGGACCAGCTTCCTCACATTTCAAAAGAAGCTCCTACAAACTACAACACACCTGGAAGTCGAACAATAAAGCAAGCTTAAATATATTTGCTAATCTAAAGTTAGGCATGTATTTTTAGGACCACAAGTTTTGTCTGTCGGGAAAGCACTCTGCTTGGGGGGGGCGGGGGGCTGTGGCAGAAGGGGGCGAGTTTGCCGACGGCACCGGCGTGACCACAACGACACAGCCCGCGTGCCCCCGGGGCTCGCCACTCTCCTGGCCGCCTGGACCTCCGCTCGCTGCTGCCGGCGCACCTCTCTCCGCCGCAGAGGCGGGCACAGCCACCCGCGCGCTCGGCAGACGGGCGATCGCCGCCGCTGTCCCGGCGGCCCCGCAGACACCGAGCGCGCTGCGGAACCGGCCCCGCGGACGCCCGCC
>JAOXNO010000008.1:6100572-6112285 GCA_028565335.1 Limnodromus scolopaceus
GCTCCGCGCGCACATCCCGCCGCGCGCCCGCCCCGGCCCGCGAGTCACTGAGGCGCCGCGGCGCTCGGCGGCAGGGCCCGCCGGGAGCTGTAGTCCCGGGCGGCCCGGCCCCGGCCCTCGCGAAGCGGGGCCACGCTGCTCCCGCAGAGCCGTTATCTCGCAGCTGGTGCTACTTAATGGGAGCCAAACCCTCTGCCGGCTCCCCATTCACCTGCGGTCCCTTCCGCATTCCACAAGTCAGCCTCGATACTGCTACTGCTGCACCAGTAAAGACACTGTGAGAGCTGGCACCGGCAGGACCCAAGACCAATCACAAAACCATGGATGAAGTGCTAAGAGTAAAGTTATTCTCGATACCTCACAAACTGGGGCATCTTTGAAGCAGCAGCCAGGCAGAGGCACACAGGCACCGCAGAGCTCATCCTTGCTAGAGAATGTTTTTGGGAGAGTCCTTGTTAGCGAGAGACAGCCCGAACCTGTTGGATTTTGCCTGTATATCGGGGATTCACACGGGTATAGTTTACCACTGCGCTTTGACCTTTCCTGCAGCCCAGAGGAATCTCCAGCATGTTGGACAGGGTGGCTCAGAGTCCCTCACAGGCCTACGGTATCCAAACACAGGTGTTCCACTGGTCAAGCGTACAAGACTGAAAACTGATTAGTGTGATATATGTGTTTCTCAGCACCCTGCGTGCAGGTCAGTAGAGCATGTTTACAACCCTCCTCCCGATCCTCTCTTACTTTCCCACAGGCACATAAAATGTTTTTTCAACCTGTTCACCTACAGCTCAGAAGTTGTCTCCAGACTGACACTCTCTGTCATGTTCAATCACAACTGGCCAACAGGGTGAAACCTTACCCAGGAAGGAATGAGAGCTCAATTCAGTGGTATTTCTTTAACAAAGCTGGAAAGTCAGACAGCACTTGGGCACAGTCTTTGGCTTGCTAGGCCAGCACCATCTCACTTCAATTGCTGTTGAATCTTAAACTCCAACCAGGGTGGAATGCAGGCACACAGACACTGCATGAAAAAGAGCCATAAAAATTGAAGTTTAGGGGTTTTTTTTAAATGTTGGGGGTGGGGGGCAGGAAGCATTTCTGTAGTATGCAATAATTTCAATGCTGCAATAAATCTTGAACACGATAAAAACCACAATATTTTTTACACAAAGGGCTGCCTCCCATACAACATGCTGCAATTCTTGTCCCATTTTCTCAAACAACAAGCACAGAAAGACAGAAATGAGAAAGGTAGTCGCAAATTTAGAAAACAGTGTCTAAAGAGGCATGCTGCAAATGCATTGGTTTCGATGCTGTCTAGCTAAAATTTGGGATTCCTATTGGCAGCTTTTAGCAATGACAGATGTTTCTAGTATTCTGTTGCAGGATGCAGCATGTCTCTGCAATAAGAGAATGGCAGAGTCACAAATAGAAGAACTGCCATAGCTTTATTTGTAATTACTGCTGATTCTATATAGAATCATAGGATTGTCTAGGTTGGAAGGGACCTTTAAGATCATCTAGTCCAACCATCAATCTAACTCTGATAAAAAAAAAAAACCACCCACCAAAAAACCCACCATCACTAGACCATGCCACTAAGCACTATGTCTACCCATCTTTTAAACACCTCCAGGGACGGTGCCTCAACCACTTCCCTGGGCAGCCCATTCCAATGCTTAATAACCCTTTCAGTGTAAAAATTTTTCCTAATATCCAACCTGAACCTCCCCTGGTGCAACTTGAGGCCGTTTCCTCTAGTCCTATTGCCTGTGACTTGGAAGAAGAGACCGTCCCCCACCTCCCTTCCACCTCCTTTCAGGGAGTTGTAGGGAGCGATAAGGTCTTCCCTCAGCCTCCTTTTTACAGACTGAACAACTCCAGCTCCCTCAGTCTTTCCTCAAAAGACTTATTCTCCAGACCCCTCACCAGCTTTGTTGCCCTTCTCTGGATGCGCTCCAGCTCCTTAATGTCTTTTTTGTGGTAAGGGGCCCAAAACTGGACACAGTACTTGAGGTGGGGCCTCACCAGTGCCCAGTACAGGGGGACGATCACCTCTCGAGTCCTACTCACCACGCTGTTCCTGATATAGGCTAGGATGCTGTTGGCCTTCTTGGCCACCTGGGCACACTGCTGGCTCATGTTCAGCCGACAGTCGACCAGCACCCCCAGGTCCTTTTCTGCCAGGCGGCTCTCCAGCCACTCTGCCCCAAGCTTGTAGTGCTGCAGGGGGTTGTTGTGACCCAAGTGCACCCGGCATCCGGCACTATCAAGTTCCATATTCACCAAAAATAAAAAACCCCAACATAACATATAAAAATTGATTTTATAAGCGTATGTACTGAGAAAGAGAGAGAGAATAGTTAAAGAAAGGGACAGACAAAAAAGCCAACAGCCTATGAATTACAAAGGAGACAGCCTGAGAAATAGAATTATGGGAATGTTAACAAAAATAAGTTATTCACTGGAAAAGATACAGGACGGTAATAAACCTGAAGGTTCATCAAACTGAATCTCTACTTTCTTTGTTGAATTTCCAGAATTAGATGGCCCTTAATCTGCTTCCACCTTTATAATAGCATGGGTCATTCAAGTCCATTTTGTATGTATTATAAAGACCGATGAAGAGCTCAATTCACCACTTGTGATATCTGAACTGACAGTGATTTCAAATCACTATTTTTCTCTCTAAACAAAGACTCTTCATCATTACTTCTGTTAAGGCATTATAAAACAAGTTTACTTTCTAACAAACTTCAGGACAGATGAGATACTCAGCACCTTGTAGACAAGGAATATACTTTGAAAATTATTGCAGACTGTTAGACGGGAATACAGCTGGTCTATTTCAGCCTGATAAGTAACACTACAATCAAGATTTCAAAATCACTTATCAGTCCATTTTATCTCATCAACTTTCCCGGAAAACCACAAACTCACATTTAGTGACACTTTAAAAGGATGCAGTTTCTCTTAGTAGCAGAACCATTTTGTAACTCTCTACTGATGATCTATCTATCATGTTCTTCTGAAGCATGCAGTACAAAGCACTTAGATAACATACAATGATACAAAAGGAGAAGATATGTTCGATTTATTTTTACTAGATGAAATCAAACCCACTCATCTTTTTCACAACTGGATAGCTACAAAAAAAGACAAGGCTAGAAGCAAAGTTCTCAAAAGCAGACTAAGCCACAAAAATTGAAGTTTGAAGTTTGGTTGGTGCTTTTTTTTAAATGTTCGCAAAAGAAGTAATGAAGTCATGAAAACCCCGGGCACATACAGGAGTAGAGTAAGATGGCTCAAATTCTACATCAGTCCACATAGTGAGCATTCTCTATCCTCTCGTTGGTTTTGGACCTTCAAATGTATTTAGCCAGGTAAGGACTTAAGTAGAATTCAGACCATTCTAATGTCTCTTTCACCCAGACAAAAACATTTCTAGTGCGCGGGCAAACTTTACTCACCATGACTACCTCCAAGCTTTCCCCTTCACACTGCACATTCAATGGACCTATGCAGACCTGAAGTGCCACAGGTTGGCCACGGCCTGGGCAAGTTTGAGATTCTACATTCAGTGTTGCATATTTGCCAACCCTGAAGGCTTTAACAGGGCCAAAGTCCAGCCTGCTTGCAAAACAACTATATAGAATGAGACAAAGTACTTTATGTAAGCTCTTAAACTACATATATATATTTATACATATACTTTTATATATACATATGTATATATTTGATGAAAACATTAAAAATTACAATGATCAGCGCAGAGGAAGTAGGAAAATACTTTATGCTTAGCAAAAGAGATTTCCAGAAAAACCTACAATACTAGCAAGGCCAATGCACTCAGGAGCAGACCATCATCTGCTTCTTCCTACCCTTTTGTGCACTGATCATTTAATGGATTGTAAAGGTATAATTTCAGCCGTCTGAAGAAAGCTTTCTGCGGAAAGTAAACCTATTCAGCATGCCTGCAAGGTGCAGAAACTAGTCAGTTCCAAGACAGCCAAGCAGGTAGGTCAGATGTGCTGTGCACTGCTGCTCTCAACTCAAGATGCCATGCCAGAATGACTTCCATTCACACTATGTGACTAAAATAGTGGGCTTGCACTATGATTTGCCTGCCAGATGAAAAGCGCTGGGAGTCCAAGACGCATCTAGACAGCATTGTACTGAATACTGAGGAAAAGCCAGTCATCGCAGTTGGTGCACACGAGACACTAAAATAAAAATTTAACTTAAAAGAAGCTAGAATCACCACAACAGCACTCTCGGAAGTATGGTCGGCACCACATTTAAGACCAAGCAGACAGGCAGAATCTCAGTGTGCAGGGGGGAATACTAAAAATGAGAGGAAAGTTCTTACAATGACCCAGCTGATGCAGAGAGGGGTGAAAATCCAAATAAAATGCAGTAAAGCAAATAAATCCCAAACCAGAATTCTAGCTGTTAGGAAAAAGCTAACAACAACCAAGGTCAACTCCAACATGGAGATAAAACTTCAATGAATATTTTTTAGGCTAATGCACAAAATGTCTAACTTACTCCAACTCTAACCACTGTACGATTCTCATGGAGAAAAAAAACCATGAACGTTAAACTGTATTTCTTCCAGGGGGGAAAAAAAAAAAAGTATATTGCATAGGCAGAACTAAAGTCATTATCTTCCAAAATGCGCTGGAAACTACACAAGATTGACTGATCTAGCTTTTTTTTCTGGGTAACTGGCTGAGCCAGCCATTTCCATAAAACCAATTATTTTCAGTAATTAAAATATTTTAAATACCTCAGCGAAGCAGTGGATCAAGACAAAACTAAAGATTATCAATAGTTTATCAATAGAATTACTTGTTTTTACAAATATTCTATATTTCCCAAATGGAACAATTAAGCTGTACAGTTCTTTGTACAGTTTGGAATAATTTTTAAGGCAAAGTTAAAGGACACAAATTTCTTTTCCCATAGGCATGACTTTCTTATGTCTCCGTGAATACGTGCACATGCCTATCTGTACATATACACAAAGACATAAGTACAATCGAACATATATGTATAACACAGATGTCAACAAAAGAAAATGTAGCCTTATCAAGGGCTGGAGGTTCACCCAGACCTCATTCGGAAGAGTTCTTCAAGAGACTTTCTGTTTGTTGGTTTATTTAAGACAAATCTCTGAAGGCGTTTCCGTCTCCTCCGGTTTCAGGGTCACCATCTGGTCCGACAGGCCGCTGCAGAAGGACGAGGGGAATGAGCCCTTCACCTGCCCCTCCCGGGCTGCCGGCTTGGCTCCCGCCAGCCACGCCGCCCCGGGCAACCTAGCCCCGGGGCCACCCGGCACCGCCGACCGGCAGCGGCGCCGGCTCCCTGTCCCCCCCGCCGGCCGAGCGCCGGCGTCTCTCGGCCGCTCCCAAGCCAGGTAGTTACCAGATGGCTCTCAGAGGCGCCGGGCACCAGCAGCAGCTGGCGGTGAAGCTGCCCGGCGCACCTGAGAAGGGCATCGGGACGCCTTCCCGCCGCAGCCGCGCGTCCCTCCCGCCGCAGCTGCCCTGCCCCTCGACCCGCCGCTGCAGCGCGGCACCTCGGCAGCCCGCGGGTCTCCGGAGGCGGAGCAGGCCGCAGGCCGCGGAGCTCCGGCCCTCCCCGTCGCCGGGTCCTAGAGCCCGCGGCACCGGCGGCGGAGAGGGCGCGGCATTGTCTGTCGGGCAGCTCGAGAGGGGGAGCGAAGCCCCATGTCTGTCATTGTCCTGGCCAGGGCCAGCTGCCCTTAGCTCAGTCCCTCCAGTGTCTGAAGTTTTCAGAGGCCGCGGTTTTTATCCTGTCCTGGCTGCACACAGCTTTCTGAGCGGTCTGGGGGTTTGACTGCAAACACCGGGTGCTGTGGCGGTTACATGCCAGCATGCGCTGCGAGGAAGGATGAGGGCTCCACTTGGTGCAGAAGCACAAACGGAGCAGGGGTGACAGAGCGCTGGGGACGTGACGCTGGGTGGGCAGGGTTCCTAGCTTTTGTATGGGTGACAGCCACGCTTCTGGTGACAGCACACTGAATGGGTGGCGCTCAGGCACAGTGACAGATGGTCCCCCAGCTTCCATTCCCCTGCTTGTGGCAGTTGAGCAGGTGGGCGGGTGAGAGATGGCTGCTTGTTCCGCTGGTCTGTGTTGAGCACATGCATTTCTGTGCCAGTATTAGCATTGCAATCTCTGTCGGTGCCACAGTTTATCTGAGTACCGCCATCTACTGAAGGCTGGGGTCAGCTGGGTACCCAAGTGAGGCTACAGTCTGAGCGCTGGGTGACACCCTGGTAATGAAACAGAGCTGGAGGAGGTGACCTCCGGGTGGGGAGGTGTCATTGGGTGATAGAATAATTGTCTAAACGACAATAGATTATGGCTTTCTCAAACCATAACAATGGGTCATCCACAACTTCACTGGGGAACCTGTTCCAGTGTCTCACCAACCTCACAGTAAAGGATTTCTTCCAAATTTTTGGTATTTTTAGTAAACATAATTTTTTCAGGAAATTCAGGGTTGCATGTGGCAAAAGAAGTCCCTCTGTCCATGTGTTCTGCTCCATAAATGTACGGGGGCAGGGCCATTGTTCCTTGCTCTCAGTATGGCCACAGTACTGCTGCAATATTTAGACCTAACAGATGGGTTTAGGAATGGAAGGTGAATGCCTGTTTTCTGTAAGGGCCATGAATGCTGACCCTTTTTTCTGTCTGCTGCATCCCTGTGCACCAGATTAAGCTGTTTTATTTTTCTCCCTTTGATAGTTTTTCTATGAAATATTTTAATACTAAAAATAAAATAAGGTCTGTTCTGGTACATGTTACCCCTGTGCAAAGCTTACTTCCCTCCATTTGTTTGACTCTTCCTGAAAGCATAATCCTCTATTTCTGCATGCTATCTTTTAAATGATACTGTGAAAATAATTTTCTACTACAAGAGGAAGAAACTGCTCATAGGAGTTCACGTGTTCAGAAGCAACACACTTTGTTTTCATGATAAAAGCTTTATGCTTTTCCAGTTGATAAATTTTAAAAATATCTTATAGTAGTACTCGAAAACCTTACTGAGGTACTGGCACCTGTCCTAAAAGCAATCAAGGTCAAAGAAGAGACAGGGACTAAATGGGACAAATTGGTGTTGCTTCTGTGTGCTTTCCAGGCTTTGCCACAAAGCATCAGCAGCCTCGTAGCTAATGACAGCGAGTCCTGATGTGGTTGTGGTGAGTTGTGGTTTCCAATAATGTCCTTTGTCCATAACCTACAGCGTGTAATTTTGACTTCAGTCAGAAAGAGATTTTTCCAAAATGTAAATGCTTCTTATTCAAAGCAGTTGCCTTTTATGAACTTCCCATGAGAGCAGATCTTCAGAGGTGATACACTGGGCAGTAGAAGTCATTAACAAACAAACCTTTGCGCTCTCTTTGCCAGTCTTTGAGTCCTCAGTTACAATAGTCGAGATATCATAAAAACCTGTTCCTCTGTGTGTTCGGCACAAGCAAAAGCGTTGGCCAGTCCGCCAGTCCTTTTTGGTAGCCTGACGGATTGTGGCACCGGGGATTGGATTTCCCCCCGCCAAAAAAGTAAAACCATCTGGGAGATGTCTTTATCTCACTGATTTTTCTGTGCTAAATTAAACTGTTTTCAAAAAAGTTGAAGTTGTATAGTTTACAAACAGACTTGCATTGTTTAAAGTGCAACTGCCAAATAGCTGTAGCACACATTTTATTAGGTGCCCTTACGCAGTTAGGTATTTGTTGTACTTGTTTACAAATAGAGATGATTGCCTATTAGGGTGTTTTTCACCTGATATTTTGACGGTACGCTCTGAAGAACTTGATTTCTGCCTGGCTTTCAGTGGGGCGTTTCCCTGGCAGACCAGGGAGTGACACAAGAGCGGAGGGTGGGAAGAGGGAAAGAAGGCGGACATGGGTTTATTTTCTGCTGTCACACACTAATCTATAAAGTTTTTAAGGAGAGGGTCCTGGGGTCCCTCAAGGAGTAATGGGGGGGCCTGTAGCGGGGTTTGAGGAGTAGTCCCTCTGAGGAGGAACAAGGGGGCTGAGGGAGCCCAGGGGGGGACTGGGATTGAAGGGGGGTGACAGAGGCCCTATGGGGAACTTGAAAGAAGGAACAGGGAGCTTGAGGGGGAACGGGGAGGATAAGAGGACCTTGAAGGTGGCTGGGGGGGCTGAGAGGTTATGGGAGGGCTGAAGGGGGATGAGGCAACGGGGGACCTGGGAGGGACTGAGAGGGATTGTAGGGGGCTAAGGAGGAACATAGGAAAGATGAGGTGGGCCCCTGCAGATGTTGTAGTTGGGGTTGGCCCGAGGGGAGCCCTGAGCTGGGAGGTGTGGGGGGGCCCGGATGCCTGGGGGACCCCTGTTTTGGGGGTCAGGGTGGCCTGAAGTGGGCCCCGAGTTGGAGGAGGGTGTGAAGAGGAGATGGGAATGGGCTGAGGTGTGGGCTTGGGGGGTGTTGAGTGGCTGGAGGGGGGTGGTGGTGTCAGGGGCTCACCTGGCGTTTGGGGGAAAAAAATTGTTTGTTTTGAGGATGAAGTTGCCAGGAATGCACGGAGCCCCAAGATTTGTGGGGCAATGGAAGCACTGCCAAGGGACAGTGAGGACAAGCCATGGCTTTGTGTTCTGGCACCGGGGGCGTGGGAGCAATCAGTGGACACTTGATGTTTTTGACCTGGCCCTGGGAGAATGAAATAAGGTGCTTTTTGAGGATTAAATTGCCAGGGAAGCCCGGAGCCCCAGGGTATCCTGAAAAGTGGCTCTAGTGCAACTAAAGCTGCCAGTGAGTCAAAAAAGTGCAAAGCTCTAGTGGCCTGTATCAACACCAGATGATGGCAAATGCTTTTTCCTCCACTTGCCAAACCTCCATGAAAGAAGATCTTTGCGCGACTTCACCTTGTCCACTGTGCATGCGCGTGCCCACACATGCCAATGCGCGTGCGCGACTTCACCCTGTTTTAATGAGCATGCCCACACATTCAAATGCGCTTGCGTAACTTCACCCTACGTACTGCACTTGCGCATGCCCACATGGGTCAATGCGCATGCATGACCTCACCTTGTACGCTGCGCACACGCGTACCCACACATGCCAATGCACATGCAGAACTTCACCCTGTTCACTGCGCATGCACGTGCCCACACATGCCAATGCGCATGCGTTACTTCACACTTACCGGGGACTGAGGCACACCGGAAGCGGAGGGAGCTGGGGGAAAATGGCGCCCCATGCGAAACGGCTGCGGCCCAGCCCGGCCCAGGCGGAAAGCACCGGGCAGCCGGACAGCGTCGAGGACAGCGGAGGGGTGCGGGGAAGGGGGCCGGGGTCCCGAGGCGGCTCCGAGGGGAGACGGCGGGGGGGGGTGGGGTGGGGGGGTGGGCCGAAGTATCTGGGGAGGTGCTTGCTCTCCCGGGGCTGGCAGACAGGCTCGCGTGGCTGGTTTTGGGGCTTCGGCCAGGGAGGGGGTCACGGGGCTTTGGGCTCAGGAGTGGGGGCGGAGCTCGGCGCTTTGGGGACTTGAGCAGAGGCTCAGCAGCTGGGTTTTGGGGCTCAGAAAGGGGCACTCAGTGATGCGGTTTGGGGGCTGAGAGCAGAAGCCGTTTTGGCTGGTTTAGTGGGGGGTCGGGGGAGCGTTGGCGGCTGCGGGGAAAAGCAGGGGCTGGGCAGGCTGCGGGGTGCTGAAACAGCAGGTGAGGCTTTCAAATTTGCAGCTTGTCAATGTTGGAAGTTTGATTCCGGTTTCCTAAATTTTTGTTGTTGAAGCTTTTTCGGGTTCCGTAGCGGGGGGGTTTAGGGTTCCGCAGGGGTTCATAGGGTTCTGTAGGGGCTTGTTGGGGTCTGTATGGTTTCGTAGGGGTCTGTAGAGGCTAGTAGGGCCTTGTAGGGGTCTGTGGGCATTCGTAGGGGTCTGTAGGTGTTCTTTGGGGCCATGCGTGTTCTTTGGGGTCCACAGGGGTCCATGGGGGCTCATAGGGTCCGTAGGATTTCATAGTGGTCAATGGGAGTCTGTATCAGCTCGTAGGAGTTCGTAGGGTTCCACAGAAATCTGTAGGGGTTCGCGGGGACTTGTAGGGGTCTGTAGAGTTCTTTAGGGGTCCGTAGGGGTCCATTAAGGGTCTGGGAGTGTCTGTAGGGGTCTATAGGGGACTGGGGGGTCCATAGCAATCATAGGAGTCTGGGGAAGAGTTCATAGGGATCAATAGGGGTCACAAGGGGTCTGGGGGGGTCTCTCTGTCCCTGTTCTTTGCTCAGTCTCTCCTCTCTCTGTTGGGTTTTCCTGTTCCCCACACCCCTCTCTTGTCCCCAGCGCCCCATTTTCTGGCTCCCTGCCCCACACCTCCAGGTCCCTCTGTCCTTCCTCCTGCTTTTCTCCTCCCTGTTGTCCCTCTGTCTGGCTGCCTTTGGGCACAGAGCTTGTTGGCCAACTCACTGCTGGGAACTTCTGATGGGCTTTAAGGAATGAACATTTCCTGCCCCCTCTGTGCCCTGGGATGTGTTTGCAGCCCCTGGGGGCCGAGCTCAGGGCTGGGAATGGGGACAAGGCAGGGGGTGACGTGCTGTGGGGCTGTGGCCATGGCCCCTCTTGCCAACGAGCTCCAGCTGGGGCTGGGGCAGCCTAGGTGGGACCCGTGAGGTGATGATGGGCTGGGCCAAGGGTTTAAAGAGGCTGCAGGGTGGAGGGCTGGGCTGTGCTGGGCTAGGGCTGTGCTGAGGGTCTCTGGCTGGGAGAGAAGCCTCTGGGTAGCGAAGGTCTCCCACCTACACCAGGAGCTGCTGTGAGTCCCATGACCCCCAGTCTCCCTCCCGGTCCCCTCTCCCTGCCACCTTCTCCCTTCCCTTCCCATGCCTCTCCCTGTCCCGCTCCCCACTGACTGGAATTTCCCTCTTTCCCCCCAGGGCTCTCCCTGGTTTTCCCTCCTCTTCCCCCTCTCCCTGGCTCCTGCTGGGGCCATGGCCATGGTGGCCATCACCCCATCAGTGGTGATGAGTGGCACCTGGACTTGGGGGGATGACTGGAGACTCGGCCCAAGCCCTGTCTGGAGGGGTTACCTGGAGATCTTGTTCCCCTGGAAAATTGGACTTGGGGTCAATTATCTCCCTCTGTAATTAGTAGACAGCACCAGAGCCCTCGGGAGGAGAGGGTGTCCACAGGGGTCTGTTGTGGTCAATAGGGCTCCACAGAGGTCTGGGGGGGATGGAGGGGATAGTAGTGCATAGAGCTCCGGGGGTGGTCCATAGGGGTCTGGGGATTCCGTGGGGGTCCCCAGAGGTCTGGGGGGGGGTATAGGTGTCCACTGGGGTCTGGGGATTCCACGGTCTCAAGCTGGTGTTAAGTACATGGGGAGTATGGGAATACACTCCAGTAAGGGAGATTTCAATCCTTCCACTGCAGTCATGCACAGAGGCAAAGTACGCTCAGAAAATGAACGGAGCTGGGATACAGATGGAGCTGATGGAGTTCTCTGACTTCAGGGAACGGCCGGGAAAAGAATTCAAATAGGGTGCCAGGTGATCAATGGGTCTACCCGTGAGAAAGCATCTCAGATCTCAGTGTACAACACAATATCAACCACAACAATAAAAGGTACGAAACATCGTGCCTCTGAAAAACTGGACTGTTGGTACAATTTTGCCTTAGTACAACCTGTTTTTGTAGTCTGTCTCTGGGCTCACCATAGCGTGGGAC
>JAOXNO010000008.1:6118812-6134783 GCA_028565335.1 Limnodromus scolopaceus
GGGCGCCGCCGCCTCGGCCCTTACCGGAATCATCTCCTACCCGCGGCTCTTTTGCTACTTCAGGGAGTGCTGCCTCCAACGGCACGACCGGCGCGTCACCGCCGGTGCGGGGCTGAGGGGGTGCTGGGGGCCAGGGTGGGCTGAGGGGACATTGCGGGGGTGGCGGGAGGGCGTTGGGGGGCTCCGGAGGCCCCGGGAACCGGGCAGGGCCTGTGAGGCCGTCCCAGCGGGGGCCTCCCCATGAAGGTTTCCCCATGGGGCCTGTGGGGATCTGCCCCTGGAAGTCGGCCTGAGGGGGCCAGCCCGTGGGGGCCTCCCCATGGGCCGCGGCTCCAGCTCAGCCGGCCCTTTGCCCCCTGTCCCCGGAGCTGGCAGCCTGCGGGCCAGGTTGGGTGGTGGACCCTCCTAGAAGGAGGGAGGAGAAGCCGGCGGGACAGCCCCCCCGCCCCTCTTCCTCCTCGCTGTTGACAGGGTGGTCTCTCCGTCCAGCTCTGCAGGACAATTTGGACAAGAAGCTGTTTGGGCAGCACCTGGTGAACAAGGTGGTTGTAAAGGCCGTGAAGGGCTTCTTGAACAACAGCAATGCCAAAAAGCCTCTCGCCCTTTCCTTGCACGGGTGGACTGGAACAGGCAAGAACTTTGTCAGTAGGATAATTGCTGAAAGCATTTATAAGAGAGGTCTGCAGAGTAAATATGTCCATCAGTTCGTGGCGACTTTACACTTCCCTCATGCTCAGAGCATCAATCTCTACAAGGTAAGAGTGTGCTGGAGCACAGCTCTGCTGCAGTGGCTGCTGTATTGATTTATAAATGTTATGGCACAATCGATACTGGAAACCTAGGTGTTGTTTTCTGTAGTAAAATTAGCCTGTGCCAGTTTGGGAATCTTCTGTACAGAATCGGGTAAATCCTAACATCCATCAGGACTGGTTTTCCAATGAATGCAAAAGGTTTTTTGCATGTGTTTTGAGCTTCTCTTTAGGGAAAAAATGATACGGTTATTTTTTGTTTTACACTTTACTTAGACTTAAGGGTGGGCGTGACTGAGCAGGATTCCGTGGTTGGGTGATACCCTGGTGGGCACTGCGAAACACTAAGAGTTCATGACTGTGGGGAATCACCGGGTAACCTCCACATGTGTCAGGTCCCGTGGCAAGCTGTGTACTCTGAGGCACGGGTGTACTTTTCAGTTTGACTGCACACTGAGGAGGTTCTTTAGTTTTACTATGCAGCCATTTCCCGGCTGTAAAATGAAATCACAAAATACTCTGGTGTCAGAAAGGTGCAAATAAGCGTATATGGAATTGTTGTGCCAGTTTGTGTCAGCACAGGGCTGTAGGCAGGTGGATATCACGTGGAGCAACAGCTCAGATGGATGTTTTCTGGGATTTTTTTGTTCTAACTAACTTTGTTAACAGCAGAGTTTGAGAGGTACAGTGAGTACCACTGTCTTTTGTAGTACTGAATGATTGTATTCCATTCATATGTGTTAAAAATGGGAATAGGATGGTTTGCAAACCTGATTTCTAAATGGAGGAAATATCTGTTTCTTCTTTTACAGCTTACTTTCCCCTTTCTTGCAACTGAGCTGTCTTAAAATAAAACCAATTCTTTTCTGCTTTCGTATCGAGGTGATTAAACTTGGAAAACAGAAGGAACTATCGCTTCTTGCCCACAGTGGACCCAGTGCCACCTTCCTGCGCTGCCTCTGCAGTTCAGGGACTGAGTTAACAGTGAATATAAAAAAACCCGCTGAATCATTGAAAATGGTTAGAATGGTTACTTCTCATTCATCTACCGGCAGATCAACCCATTTTTTCCGATTACTTCACTATTGATCTTAAATGTAACACTTAAGTGAGAGAATCTTTAAATACAATAAACCATTAACCCATCTGAACAATACTGCTCAGGGCTTGTAATTGTCTTCATTTAACTTCTGAGCGATTAAAACACAGGGCTGAGAGTTGAATTCTGTTTCAACTTTTGCCACTGGCTGCAGGTGCAATTTCTCACTGGTGCTGTTCAGGGAGCAAATTTAATAGTGTTCATAGTTTTGACGCCTAAGGATGTTTAGACCAAAGTGCTGCCAAAAGTAACCATCTTACTTGTCAGGGCTTTGCTTTGTGTCGCTGTTGCTTGGTGGAACCTGTCCTTTTTCCTACTATGCACTTTCATTTTTGCTTTGTTTACGGGAATATCTTTCTCAGACAAAGATTTCCTACTTTTATCCCATCCCGTATCTTGGTGTCTTGAATTTTTTTCAGAACCAGCATGAAATTCTGTTCGTTTTATTGACAACTTTTAACTATGTGTTAAAATGACACAATTGAAATTATTCCTTCAGGACAAAAACAAGCAGAAGTGCTATTTTCTGTCTTTTCAACACAAATTCTTTCAATATCTTTTAATTTTATGCCAATCAGGACCAGTTGCAGTCGTGGATTCGGGGAAATGTGAGCATCTGTCCCAGATCGCTCTTCATATTTGACGAAATGGATAAAATGCACGTGGGACTCATTGACTCCATCAAGCCATTCCTGGACTACTATGAGCTTCTGGATGGGGTGTCGTACCGAAAAGCCATCTTCATATTCCTCAGGTAAGAAGTGGTGTCTCAGGGTTGCTCTTCTGTACCCACGATGCTTTTTAAAACTACCTCAAGCTACAGTCTTTGTTTTCTCTTAATTTAGCAATGCAGGAGCTGAAAAGATAACAGAGGTGGCACTAGATTTCTGGAGAAATGGGAAGACAAGGGAAGATATACAGCTCACCGATGTGGAAAATGCACTGTCTGTGTCCGTCTTCAATAACAAAAATAGTGAGTAAAACTGTGATTGCTTTTGAGGTGGTAAAAGTTCCACAAAAGGGACAGGCTGCGTTTAGCTGCATTTTTCAACTATGGTTTCTACTTGATGTGGCCTCCAGCTTTTGGCTGGCAAGGAGCCACGGTGCAGTTTTGGGGCCTACAGATGCTTTTGAGATGAAATGAAGGTTAAGGAGCTCTGTGTACACCGTGGTTACCAGCATGTTTGCTGTCCGTTGGATCCCATATGTTGGGAGAAGTCTCCGCTGTCCACTTACTGACGTACTAATGGGCTAAAGAGAAAGCAAACAGAAATCTAGACAGTAAGGGTAGATATTGCATTAGCTGAAAAATCCTTAACCAATAAAATGTTTTTTTTATGGGGAAACCACTTCCTTGGCTCCCAATCCACTTAGCCTTTCTTGCTCGGTCTGTTAAAAGCCTTCAGGCAGTTATTTAGGAGCTATTTATGGGGAACAGGCTGACATGCCAGCCCTCCTGTGAGCAGTCCAGTGCTTCCTAGGCTTTCTTGCACAGGACTTCCAGTGAAAAGGGTTTTTAATATAATTATGGTCTAAAAATAGCATTGGAAGCAAACTTACTGCATTTTTTTTTATGAGGTTAGATGCAATCTCCAAAAGAAGGAGCAAGACAAGCTGGGAGAGCTGATAAGAGATAGGAAATCTGTTCCTTGCTTGGTGAGAGAGAGGAAGGTATGAGACTGGCACCCGGGGAGCGAGGCTGAAATGCATTCAGTCAGAATTCATTCATTCAGCTCCAATGGACCACATTTGTGTGTCTGTCCAAAATTTTATGCACAAAGTACTATGAGAAAGGGCTTATATTTGGGCTTACCTGTGCATCATAGGACCTTAAAAACACAGGTGAATTCTTACTGGTTTGTAGCAGAGCACTATGATATGCCTCTTGCTGCCGTTCAACCCATGGTAGCGTTTAACTAGAGTAGAAACAAACCTCTTCTCTTTCCTTTTGTAGGTGGATTTTGGCACAGCCCCTTGATCGATAAAAATCTCATTGACTACTTTGTTCCCTTCCTGCCTCTGGAATACAAACATGTGAAAATGTGTGTCAGGGTGGAGATTGAATCACGTGGCTACGTTGTGGATGAAGAGATTTTAACCAGAATAGCCGACGAAATGACCTACTTCCCCAGAGAGGAGAGAATTTATTCAGATAAAGGATGTAAAACTGTGGATTCAAAGCTGGATTATTACTATGACTTCTAATGCTTTATTGCTACAACCTGCAAAGAAGCAAATTTAACTTCATTACAAAGTGGACAACCCGGAACATTTCATTTTTAAGCACTTTTTAAAGAAAGGAACGTTATTTTTTAACTGGTGTGTAAATAAGCGGCAGTGCCTCTGTGTTTTTATTCTGTCACTAGTCACGGCTCCCAGGTACTTCGGCCTTGTGTTGCCAAGGTAAGAAAGGACTGCGTTGTGAATGCAGAGGTCGGTGTCTGACGGCACCGAAGATTCCTCTTGGATCGTGTGTTGATCACCAGAACCGTTTGGCAGCCTGTTGCCACGTATACACGGACTGAGATTATGACCAAATTTTAATTGGGTTTTGGTTTGATGTGGATGATCTCTAGAGAATAATGAGAATTTTAATCAAAGTTCTATTTCTGTGAGACTTCATTTGGCTTATGTAGGAATATCCCTATAACTGCATTAAAAGTAGGATATGTGTCTCTTCTTGAACAGCTTGGTTCCAGTAAAGATGAGGGGGGAATTCCAGAACTATAAAAATCCAGAGTCTTCTATCCAACATCATGCAATGCTGTTGTCTTTTCTCAAAACAGTGGTATAAATTGGCCTTCTGCATGTCAAACGAAAAACGTGAAACTTTTTGGTGTGAGTAGTGTTCAGAGGGCGGACTTAATATTTCAAGGAAGTGAGTTAAAATCCTTGACTGCCACATCAGTGTAGTTGGTTCTTATTTTGGTTTTTTTTTAAATGTATACAGTTGCCCACAGCAGGCTTTTCCAGGAGTGATCTCAAGAGGGAGAAAAGTGTGCTTTCTGCCTGGTGAGTCAGCTTCATAGACAGTGTAACTTAATGGGAAACATGTACAGGTTATATTTTACACCAAGGAAACAGAAAAGAGGCTTTTCCTCTTCACCTACATGTAGAGTTCAGGGGCCAACTTGCAGGGTTTTCCCTTTTTCCTGTTCTCACAATACTGTATGACTTTGAAGCAGGGATGAAGACAGAGCCAAAGGCATTTGGGGAAAAAAAAAAAGTGAAATGTGTCAACTGAAGTTATTGCGAAGAGTGTCAGACTTGTTTCTAAATGTGAGCACTGCAGAGGCTTTTTTTCACTCCAGTTTCTATTCAAAATAAACTTTTCTCATCAGAAATGTATTTCTTACTTACCTTCTGGTGTTCTTTGCATTGAGTGATTTTATGTTAATTTTGCACAAACTAAATACTCGTTGCAGAAGAGCATACTACGTTTCTGGCTGAAGTGTTCAGCTGTGCTTGAATACAGGTATCTCCCTTCTTGAGTTCAAAGGGAATAGATGCAGGGGAGAGATGTGACTCTCTGCTACCTGCTGAAAGGGAAACAAATGAAGTTTGGAGTGGAAACTGCAATTCTAGACCATTGGTACTAATTACACTCGCACGGTTTTTGTAGAGGCAGACTTTCTAGCTGTGTATGTGCTCAACAGTATCACAAGGATGAACTTGTTTTCTAGAGACCAGTTAAAACCCTGCTTCTTGTCTCCTCCTCCCACTGTGGTACCACTGACGGAACACCCTGCAGGCTCTGATTGAAGCCATCCACGTTTTCAGGGACAGCATCTTGGAAGTTTTCTCTGCGAGGGGAAAAAAAATAAAAAGGGGGTCAGTAAAACTTCAGCTGTCCAGTTCTGCTCTGAGGTTGTATAGTAGGCAAATTATCAGTCCTAGTATTTGTTAGGAAATGAATGCTTTGAACTCGGATATTTATCTGTTTCTTTGACCTGATTATAGCAAATGGCTGGCTAATGGAAAAAAGCAGATGTGAGAATGATAAACTTTTACTACTGTCTGGTACTTTCTCATCAAAAGAAAACAGTTCAACCAAGCAGTATTGTAGCTTTTCCAGCATTAACTACACTCTTAATTCTGCTTTATGTGCCATTGCAACATTAATACTGGCATTTGACATACATTGGGAGCAAGTATTTAATTATGTCGTAGGCCTAGATGACTTAGAGTGGGTGGAAGCTTCCTCTAGAGGGTGCAGAAATTACATTGAAAGGGTTGAGACTGCCTCTGTTTTTATCTCTCTTCTGTCCTTGAAAACAGCAGACCTGGCTACGAGCATCCAGGTAAAAGAAACGTGTGCCTGAAATCACTCCTAGCCTTGATCCTGTTGTTTTTTCTCCCCTTTAGACTGCATGGTTTCAAAGCTGAGATCTTTGCTCGTTCTTTCTTGCTGTGACTGGGTAACTTTGGCCATTATTCTTTTTAATAGGCCACTTGAAACTGGATCAGACAACTTAAGAGAAAATGTCAAATGGGAGGAAAGGTCTGATCCCTGGAGAGACAGCCCCTTGGCCGGGTGAGAGAAGCTGAACAGTTGCTGAGACTGAATTTTGTTTGTTCTTACCAAAGTCCAGCACAAGCAACTGCTACTTTAATTTCAGCCTTCTTCTGCAGGGAACATTCTGAGATCTCATGCTGTGCTCATAAAATTAGAGACTATGGTCAAAATACAGCAATGTATTAAGCGCTGCTTTTGCTAGAAAGAGGCAGCCTGGCCTTAGATTCATCTCTGATGCCCTGGGCCAAAGAGCCAAGCTGTCGTGTGTGCTGAGCTGTGCAGGCACAGTCCAAAGTCCTGATGAACAAGAGAGCTCTCGCTTCCCATATGTGCTCCCTAATGAGTTTCCTTGTGCATCGTTACAGCACGACAGCGGGAACAACTGACAGTTGAGCGAGGTGGGCGCTGCTGCCAACAGCCAGACCTCGCTTCAATTAGGCTGTTATTTACACACTGGCTTTTTTTTTTTAGTGCTGGAGAGGCTGCAGATGCTCCGGCCCATGGAGATACGATGAAAGCATGTAGTCCTGTGGTGCCTTTGCCAGCTAGAGGAGAGGTGAAGAGCCGCCTTGAGTGACAGCTTTCCAGAGGCAGCGCAGAGAGGAGGAATGGTTAAACAAGCTCCCTGAGAATTACTTGTCCTGCAGTGCCTGGCAGTGTGGTAGGAGATACCTGTTAATAACTATGAAGCAGAGCAGGCAGGGACTTTAAGCCTTTTTATAGGTGTTTCTTTCTACAGAGCTGTATTTAACTCTTGAATGCCTTACTGTGCTGTTGGATGACTCAACAGGCTATATTAATCTGCTTAACTATTGTTATAAACAATTTTTTAAGAATAAGGGAAGCTTAACAGAAGGCTGCAGTGAAGTTGAAAACTGCTTAAGCTAGTCCTCTCCTGTAGCTGAAAAAGATTAAACCAAGAGAGAAAAGTGACTTAAGATTTATTCCAACCACAGTACAGTAGTAATATATAGTGTTTTGAAATTGCACAAGTATTTTGTATTTGGAGTACCTGAAACTGGATGCAGCATTTACACCTAGGAGTAAGCCAGTTAATAGGCAAAACATTATACATGAGAAATAACAGTCCAATGTCCCAAGGTTAACAGCTTGTGAGCATTTGGCTCTCAAGATTGCATCAGCGCGAACAGTTTGCCAACATTTGACAAATTCCATGTGGGGTTGTAAAAGGCAATTGGCACTTCTAGTTTAGACCTTAAATGCTAAGCTTTCTGTTGTAATTTGCAGTAACATAATAGTGTTGAGACCTGTAAGTTCCCCATTACATCTTAAAGTAAGTTTAGGTACAAATGAGGAAGTAAATGCTGCAGCACAAAAATAGCCCAATCCCTCACACCAGTTTAAAAAACACACTACAATCAACCAAGCGATAGGCACTTCTGTCTTGCACTATGGTATTTGACAAGTGATGGATGATGAAAGAGTTAAAGGTCACAACGATTTTAAACCCCAGCCTTACCAAGTGGGTGAAGGTTACATCAGTCTTTCCCAGCTTCTGAACTCATCACTCACCCTTCCACACAGACATCCTTTAATGTTAAAAGCCACTATAAAATGTACTTATCTAGTGAAGCACAGGATTGTTGTCGATGGCTCCCATTTCCCATACCCCCTTCTCTGTGGCTCTCAAGGAAAAGCTTTGTATTGCTCTTGCTTACGCTTCAGTATAAAAATACACACTATTAAAAGTAACTTCTGCCATGAAGGTGTCTTCCAAGCAAGGTGAGAGCAGCAACACCCGCTCCCAGGCTGTTGGGTGCAGCGAGGAGGGACCGCTAAAGATCTTGCAGACTTCAGGCCCAGAAGCCCACATGCAGACTAACCTGACAAGCTGCAAGAGTCCAATCCTCCCAAGAGATTTTTTTAATTAAAAACAGGAGACTGGCTTAGTCTGTTGGAACAGTTGGATCCCTCAGATGTGTCCCTCTGCTTAGGAAGACAAACACTCTAGAGTTACCACACAACTTCATTTAGCCCCCTTAGTTAGAAGACTACAAAGTTTCTTTTACAATTTCTTTTTACCTAAAGAAGCAGAGAAGCAAGCAGTTACTTGCTCCCCCATCCTTCATCATTAAATAGTGACGGATTTCCCTGATCTCATCATGACTTTACATTACTATAGCCAGAGATGTGACAGGAAGGCACAGCTCAGACATGAACTACAATCATGACCTTCTGTCCCTGAATAGCTGATGCTCCTCTGTAGAAGCCACAACATCAACAATCTGCTGTGAAGGAGAGGAATCTTTTCACCATACCAGTCTCTTACTGGTATTCACCCCTGCACACACTATCACAGTCCTGAACACACCACACATCCCATCATTTCACTACCCCTTGAATGAGACCACGTACGTGGCAGGGAATACAACTGCTGAAAGAACTCCTCTGTTCTCCTTTGCTCTACTCTCGTTTTTGTGGAAAGAGAAGTTAAATACTTCGTAATACAGCACTTGGAAGAATAAAGCAGCAGAGGCTGTATCCAGTGCTATAGATGTGTCATCAGAAATTCTCTATAGGTTAAAAGAAAAATAAAGGGGGCAACATTTGGATACCAGCCAGTTCAGAGATGAACAGTGGGATGTTAAGTTAAAAAAACAAAATTAAAAAGCTCACACAGGTCATTCTGGTATTTTCACCGTACTCCCTGCAACAGTAAAAAAGCTTTAGTGCAAATACACAGGTTTCCAAAAGCTCCAAAAGTGCTTTGGAGACCTGACGGGTGATCACCCCTTGGCTTTTGTATCTCTCAACACAAAGTCTTCGTGAATATCCAGCTTGGCCTGTACAGTCTTGCAGCCTTTATCAGAGTAGATTTTCTGCTCTTTGGGGAAGAACGTCATCTCATCAGCCACCGCTTGAACGATGTTCTCATCGACGACGTAGCCACGGGCTGTCATTTCAGCCCTGACGCACATCTTCACGTGCTTGTGCTCCAGGGGCAGGAAGGGGACAAAGTAGTCAATGAGGTTCCTGTCGATGAGGCTGCTGTGCCACAGTCCACCTGGAGGAGTCCGGAGAAAGGGAAAAGCAGGGCAGGGTCACGAGATGAAACCTGTGTTATGAAGTAAAAGGAACTTCCCATTTTCTGGGGAAAGTGACTTACTGTTCTTGTTATTGAAGACTCCAACAGACAGCAGGGGCTCCAGATCTTTCAGCTGAATCTCCTCCCTGCGCTTTCCACTTGTCCAGAAGTCAAGAGCTGCTTTATTAATTAAGTCACCACCTGCATTGCTATTCATAGAAGAAAAATGAACAGTGGTAAATACAGACACAACTGAACCAGAATCTCTTTTTTAGAAAGATACACATATTTCTAATCTTCTCAACATCAAACAAATCACCAAAACAGCCAAAAATTTAGGGAAAGTCTCCAGTTCTTTAAGTAGCCATCAGCCTGTGGTGGATTGACTCTGGCCAGCAGCCAAGCACCTACACAGCCCCTTGCTTACTCCCTCCCGCCTCAGCGGGATGGAAGGAGAAAATAGGAAGAACAGAAGTGAGACAACTTGTGGGTTGAGATAAAGACAGTTTAATAGATAATGAAAAGAGGAGAAAAACAATCCCAAGGAAGGCTAAAGAAATCACTCTCAACCCCCACAGTCAGACCAATGCCCAGGCAGCCTCCAAAGAGCCACCAGCTGGGAAGTTGACCCCCCCCCCGCTCTTTCTCTACCCCAGTTTTTATTGCTGAGCATGACGTTACATGGTATTGAATATGAATATTCCCCTGGCCCATTTGAGTCAGCTGTCCCATTCTCTTGCCCACCCCAAACTATTTGCTGGAAGCCGCATGGGAAAAAGAGGCAGCCTTGAGGCTTTGCAAGCACCATCCAGCAACAACCACAACATCGGTGCCTTATCAACACTGGTTTTGGCCTCAGATCTAAGACACAGCACTAACCGGCTGCTATGAAAACAGTTAACTCCATCCCAGCCAGACCCACGGTGCAGCCAGCGCAGAGAGCTTTCACAGAATGTGAGCTCCCACAGGATCCGTGCTCTGAGCCAGGCTTATGAGCTCAGCTGGGGTCTGCTGCCCCACATCAGACCTGCTCCACCACAGCCAAATGAGAGCTCACACCGCTCCCCTCTGTCTCTACAGCGGGGGTCTTCGCTCCAGAGTGGTTCTTTTGCTGTTCTTTGAGTAAGGTCCCATAGGAACATCATTATCATCACACACATAGATTTATCTCAGTATCTCAACATGACCAAAATATGTGCTACAGACCTGAGGAAGATGAAGATGGCTTTCCTGTAGGACACCCTATCAACCTGCTCATAATAGTCTAAGAACGGCTTGATGGCATCAATGAGACCTGGATGCATTTTGTCCATCTCATCAAAAATGAAGACAGAGTGGGGACAGGCACTGACATTGCCCCGAATCCAGTTCTGTAGCTGTTCCTGGAACAAGAGGTTGAAAAACACTGAAAAACTAGGTCTCCTGGGGACATATTGCAGAATATTTGTATGTGACAGCCTCTAAGGACGCCCTTTCAAGTGTCAGCATCAACATACTCACTGGTTACACTTTTTCCTGCAGAGAGGACCATAACCTCTGTGACTGATCCCTTTACCACGTGACACTGAATTTAAATGTGAATTCTTTTCCTGCTCACAGATGAATTTCTCATTCTTCCTGCTCCATGTATGGATAAGGCACGAAAACCAAGCTGAGATGGGAAATCTTGAAAAAGAGAAAGCTGCTTTTTTGTTTAAGAAAACCAGTGCTTCCTTTTTTTATACAGAAACTTCATCCTGTTGGTTGTGGGCACCTTCAAACATGAAGATCAGAAACCTAATGTCTAGGAATGAAGTGCCCTGGAAAATCTCTCACGTGGGCTACACTTTCTCATTGCACAGTGCGTGGGGAGTTGACCTGGCAGCAGCCGTGCATCCCAGCAGGAAGGGCGAGAGAGAGGGAAGAATAAAAGCAAGAAAACTCACAGATATTTTGATAGGTGTTGGCAAGAGGGAAAAAAAACAAGCAAAGGGAATCACACACACATCCCCCCAACACCTGCAGACACATGCCCAACCAGTGTTAGAACACCTTGGAAGCCAACCTCCCCCCCATTATTCCTTCTTTTACCCCAGTTTTTATTACTGAGCATGACAGCATATGGTATGGAATATCCTGTAGCCGACTGGGCTCAGCTGTCCCAGCTGTGTCCCCTCCCAATCTCTTGCCCACCCCAGCCTGCTCCCTATAAGTAGGGGAAAAAAAAAAAAAAAAAAGAAAAAAAAAGCAAGTTTTGAGGCTGTGCAAGCAGTGTTCAGTAACCACCAAAACACCGGTGCGTTATCAACGCTGTTTGGACTACAAATTCAAAACACGGCGCCGCAGGTGCTGCTGTGGAGAAAGTGCCTCCCTCCCTCCCTCCCAGCCAACCAGCAGGCGCAGTTCTAATGATGGGATTCTCTCCGAACAGTAAGCACGGCAGGGATCAGCAGATGGCATCAGTGAGAGGACAGCACGAGGAAAGTACTCTCACTTTACATTTCTTGGCATTTTGGTGCCTTTCGCTTTCTGAATGCATTTCTTCCTCCATCTCTCCTGAGCACCAACGTTGGAAACACCCAGCTGTACACCTCCAGTTGTTGGGTATCTGGGGGACACCAACAGCCAAGCCCCCGTAGTAAGGAGGTGTAGGGACTCAGGGTAACGGGATTACCTTGTGTCCCTCCTCACCTTGTAGAGCTTGACTTGTTCTTGGTGGGGGAAGTGCAGGGTGGCCAGGAAGAGGTGGACGAACTTGCTGCGCAGGCCGGCCGGGTGTAACTGCTCTGCCAAGATCTGGCTGAGGAAGTTCTTGCCGGTGCCGGCCCAGCCATGGAGCGAGAGCGTCAGCGGCTTCTTGGGGCTGGGGTTGTTGGTGAAGCCCATCACCGCCCTCAGCACCACATCCTTGGCCAGGTGCTGCCCGAAGAGCTTGGCATCCAGCTGCACCTTCAGCGCTGTGGGGAGAGGGAGAGCTCAGCATCGCATGGCCACCAATGGGTGCCAGTCACTGGCCACGCACCAGGCAAGCTTGGCATGGCCACCAATGGGTGTTGGTCACCAGCCATACACTGGGTGAGCTTGGCATAGCCACCCATGGGTGCCGGTCACCAGCCATGCACCAGACAAGCTCAGCACGGCCACCCATGAGTGCTGGTCACCGGCCACTCACCAGACAAGCTTTGCATGGCCACCCATGGGTGCCAGTCACCAGCCATGCACAGGTTGAGCTCGGCATGGCCCCTGCTGGGCACGGGTCTCAGCATGGCACGGCCACTGCCAGGCACACCGGGGGCTGCCCCGGGCAGTGACCAGTTACCGGCCGAGCCCCGTGTTAGGGATGGGGCACCAGCGCGGCCCGCCGCCCCCCGTCCCCGCGTACCGGTGGCGTTGATGCGGTGCCCGTCGCTGGGGCAGCACTCCACGTAGCTGCAGTAGAAGTTGGGGTGGGACAGGTAGCCGGTGATGGCCCAGGCCACGCCGATGGCCAGGCTGACGCTGAGCGGCTCCAGCGCCGCCAGCCCCGGCAGCAGCAGCCAGAGCAGCCCGGCCGCCCGCAGCATGGCGGCTCCGCGCCCGCTCCCGGTCCCGCTTCCGCCTGCCGCCGCCGGGCAAACGGCCGCCCCGCCCGTAGCCGCCGCCGCCATCTTTGTGAAGGGCAAGGCCGGCCTTTCCCTGCCCGGCTGTGACGTCAGCGGGCCGTGTGAGGGCGATCTCGCCGCCATCGCCTCAGGCCCTCACTCCCCTCAGGGTGAGCTGGGCCCCATCCCTGCCCCCACCCCTCCGAGTGGCCCCATCTTCTGTCCCCGTCCCTCCCCTCAACGCCACCGTGTCTCCCTGCAAAACCCCGGTGCAAATGGCTCTCCCCATCCCGAGCCGGAGGCGGGAGCCTCCTCTCCCTCTTTCCCCACTGCGGGCAGGAGTGTGCCGCCATGGCTGGGTGCATCGGGGCCCAGCAAACACGGAGGAGCTGCGGGTGCCCTGCAGGAGGAATGGTGTGGGGCCATTTGGACGGTGTGGAGCCTTTGGAAAGGTTTTCTGCGTCTGTTTCATTTGCCTGTCAGTGGCACTGGTGTGTGGTGATCCCCGTGGAAACCCTTCCTGCTTGGGTTTCCACACCTGTAAAACAGGAACAGTGGTGCCAGTCTGCCGTGTGACTTCTATGAGATACACGGGGGACAGACAGTATAAAACAGACTGATACAGTTACTGAGAATATTATTTATTAATAGGTTTTGTTAATTAGGGCAAACTTAAGGCGCAAACACTCTTGCCACAGAAGTGGGAGACTTTCCTCTTTAAAATACTTCGTTTGGGAGCGTATCTGTGACAAGGAGAGCAAACCTCATCACCCACCCATGTCCCTCTTCCATGAACTCTCATGATTGTTGTGGTGTCCTGTGTATTTATTCAACAGCTCTACAAACGGTGCCTCTGGTCCGGGACAGCCTGAATCCCAACAAGGAGTAGTGTGTAGAGTGAGCTGTTGGGAGGGAAAAGGGAGGTATTGGTTCTTCCATCTGTGGTCTTGTGACAAGAAGACGAGGCATTTGGCCTTGTAGTGCCTTAGGTGCTCAGAGTCACTCTGGACTCTACCGTCTTGCAGCCTTTGCTGGAGTAGAGTCTTTCTTCGCTGGGGTAGTCGGTCATTGCCAAGGCAATCTCCGCAATGAGGTCTTCATCCTCGGGGTGCCCTTGTATGCGCAGCTCCTGCCGGACACACTCTCTCACGTGTTTATATTCAAGGGGAAGGAAAGGGATGAAATAGTCGATCAGGTTCTTCTGGATCAGTTGACTGTGGAAGAAGCCGCCTGCAAAAGAGAATGGGAGCTTTATCATTGCAGTGCTGCGGAGGCCAGTGTGTAGCTGCGCCCTTCGTGGATCATTTTGCAGAAGACATCAACATTCCTGGGATTGAGCCCTGACCCCAGAGGTACTCACTGTTTCTGTTCCTAAAAATTTCCTCTGAGAGCAGAGACTGGAGCTTCTTCACAGGAATGTCTTCTCTTCCCTTCAGACTTCTCCAGTAATCGAGGGCAATCTCTGTTACCTTATCTCCACCAGCATTGCTGTTAGGAAAGAGATTCACTGGCTCATTAGAGCTGTATCTTTACCATCTTTATTGCTCAGATCTCAGCAGTGGTTTAGTTTGCTCTGTGTGAATCTGCACTGGAGTGGAGGTGACATGTCCCTACATGTGAGTGTTGCCCAGAGATGGGAAGTGACAAGGACAATGCTATCTCCCAAGTGACAGCAGTGTCTGATGAGATTAGCTCTCCTCTGGCACAGTGGCTCAAACTACTGCGTTTGTCATTTCATCAGAGCAGGGTCCTCCTGCCAGGTGTTACGAGAGGCTCGCTAATGAGGTGCCACTCATGGTCGTAATTGATGTCTCAAGCTGAAATAGGTAGTTGGCCATGTGTTTGAACGTAAAGGCAAGTTGAGAGGCCCGGCAGCCCAAAGCTTGGGGTTCAGGCTTGCTTCAGTCATGTGCTGTGAACAGAGCTGGGGTGACACTAAGCAAAGGGATTTCCCAGGAATAATACCTGGAGGAATTGTGCTTCCTTGACCTGTGTATGCAAGTTGTCTTCAGTAGGTGGGTTTTCCCCTCTCTGCCTCTAAAGAGCTCCCTAGGGGAGTCCCACCCATCTTACAAAGAACTTCCTGCCTAACAGTGGGATGATAAAGCTGGGAGAAAACTTATTTACTGACCACTGGGGAAGTGGCCTTTCCAGCACTTTTGGAAGCCACCACAGATACTTGTCCATTTCCCATTCACTTGAGGAATGGGAGTCTTTTCAGTGCCGGGGCAGTTCACTTCTCTTTATAGTGTGAAATCTGGCTGACACAATGGCTGGGCATGTTCATTGACAACATGTCTGTAAAGACAGACAGCAAGGGACTTGAGCTGCTCAGCCACAAACCTGTCAGCAGCAACTCTTACTCCCTTTGTTCCTGCTGATTCTGTGAGACTGTAATTCCCTTTTGGCTTTCCTTACTTCAGAAAGATGAAGATCGCCTTGCCATAATAAACGCCATCGATCTCTTCGTGGTAGCCAAGGAATGGCATGATAGAGTCTATCAGGCCATGTGGCATCTGATCCATTTCAGAGAAGATAAAAAGGGACCTTGGACAGGCACTGACATTGCCCCGAATCCAATTCTGCAGCTGCTCCTGTGAGAAGAGGCAAAATTACCTGGGATGTACACTCATAGTTGCAGATAAATTGGAGAAAGTGAGATAAAGCTGGAAGTACCTTATAGAGCTGGACATGTGAAAGGTGTGGGAAATGCAGTACTGTGTTGAAGTGGTGCACAAACCTCTGTCTCGGTATATTAAGCTGATAGAGATTTTCTGCAATGATGCTGCTGACAAACGTTTTGCCTGTTCCAGTCCAGCCGTGGAAGGACATCACCAGGGGCTTCCTGGGCCGTTTGGAGTGCATATTTGTACTCAGAGCTCTCAGAACTATCTGAATAGCAAGATGCTGGCCAAAGACTTTTCGTTCCAAATCCATCTTTATAACTGAAGGAATAAAGACAGAAAAGAATTAGAAAACTCCATATTATTACCCCTTTGGG
>JAOXNO010000008.1:6134793-6161239 GCA_028565335.1 Limnodromus scolopaceus
GTCCTGGCACGGCAAGCCCTAAGGCCAGGGCCATGGCGGTGACCGGGCGTCTGAGCGAGGACATCGTGATCACGGGATTCCCTTCTCTAACTTGCTGCCCTCTGGCCACGATGAGATTGTGAATCAGCAGAGAATCCAACTGAGGAGCAAAGTCATGAATCAGACTCTTGCTGGCATTTATGGGGAGCAAGCAGTTAGTATGAGACAGGCAGGAGTCCTAGCGGTTTGCGGCTGCTGCCTCCTATAAAGGCCTGGGGTGGGATCTAATGTATTTGCAGAGGCTTGTCCCACTGCATGTGCTAAATTCTCGTTAACTGTTTTTGTGGCACCTAGCATACCTTGCATTTATAGAAAAATGTGCTTCTGTTGCTGTAGGAAGTTCTCTTAAAAAGTACCACAACTGGTGTTTCAGTGGCTGAAGTACTAGCAAACAGCCTGTTTGTGAGCAGCAGCTCCAGAGCTGGTAGGAAGCGACACACTGAAGTACCTGGGGGCACGCAGGTATCCAACAGTTGAGGATTTATTTTGGAATTTGTGGCCCAGCACTGAAATGAAGCAATGTTTGTCATCCCATGACAAAGGGAAGGGGGATTTCCAGGTGGCAGGACCAGGAGTTTATGGTTAAAAGATTTATGCTTAAAAACCTCTTTTTCAGACTATGCACTAATTCCCCGCAGGCCAGGGCGAAACAACCCTTTCTTCCCCAGTTGCTGAGGACTGCCAGCCTGCTTGTCTCGGGGAAGCGAAGCAGCATGCTTTTAATCTAGACTTACCACTAATTGCTACTCATTTGACGTATATTACAGGCAACCACCGTCTGGGGTGTGGGATACCACTGGGGTGTCCGTCTCAAGAAGATGTGGGATTATTTCTTTAGCTGTTGGCCTTGAATTCACCTCCAGAATTTTGCCTCCTGCTGCCAGTATAAACCAAGACACCAGCAAGGGAAACGCTCCAGTACTGCCATGGGAAGCAAGGTCCGTGACCACTTGTGGGATAAGCAATATTCAGTTAGTGCAGCCTTTGCCTTCTAAAGCCACTGTGAGTGGTAACTCTTACCTTTCCGCAACCACCCCGAAAGGAGGCTGGCATGAAAAAGGAAGCCCTCACCGCCCTGGGAAGGACCATGAGCTGGTCTCACTGACAGCTTGGCTCAGGGTACCCTTGCCACTGCCTTACCTGATAAGTTCAGTGTGTCCTTCATATTGCAGCACTCCAGGAGTGCTGGCACTTGAGCCAGGAGTGAGGGGAGAGGAGCTGCCATGCCACAGCAGCACCGCCCGTGAGGATTGAGGCGCTGAGAGGGTCCAAAGCTGGCGTCAAAGTGGGCACAAGAATAAAGAATACAGCAGCATTTGTAAGCTTCATGGTGACTGGCTCAGCAGGAAAGAAAAGCAAAACGGAAAGCAAAACAGAAATTGCAGAATAACTTCCTGAAGTGTGGGGCTTGAGGCTGTTCAAGAGGATGGGAGCCAAGACTCCTGTAAGCTGGAGGTGTTAATGAGTTAACAGACTTATCACGCTGCTCCTTGAGAACTCAAAAGTGTTGTGAGCAGGGTGTCTCTGCAAGGGTAGAGTGAGAGTTTCATCAGAACAATCCCAGCTCCAAGGACAGCAGGACTGGAACCTCACTGCATCTTAAGGTGCTAATTGGTCTGGTGATTAACCAAGAACATAGCAGTTCTTGGTTTGGGCTGAGTTCAGAGTGGGTTGTGCACCTGGCATCACAGAGCCCAAGGGTTTCTGTAGCAGCGGCTGGAGCTCTGCGACTCACAGGACTGAACATGCCAGAAAGCTGCTTTAATAAAACCAAGTTCTCAGCACAGGTACTTTGTACTAAAACTCCATGAAGTGTGTTTGCAAAGGGAAAGGACAGACACAGAAACAGCTTCTGTTTTCTCAGAAAACACTTTTTTTTTGAAAAGGTGAAAAAAATGTGAAAAGCGCTTTTAAGTAATTCTCATCTTGTTTTTAAAATTTCATTGGAAAAACACTGAGCAGTATCAGTTATTACTCAAAATACATGCTCAAGATTTGGTGTCTCACTTGAAACAAGTGCCCTGTGCTGCCGATTGCCGAGCAGCCGGGAAGCCCCGTTGTTCCCTATTTTGAGAGTGCTCGCTGTCAGCTGCCATCGAGTCTTGAGGTGGGCACAGCTCAGACCCTTGGCTTGTTATTCCTGGGTAGTTTGCCCAGATGACTCACTTACAGAGGGGTGTCCTCAAAGCCCTAGGGTTTGGGTTGCCGAGGAGTTGAGGAGTTAACACCTGAGGAGCAGGGCTTGCTGGGCTTTCCGCCTGCCATCAGGAGACCAGGGAGCTGCACAGAGACCAGAGGGAAGGCATTGGCAGTGGCACTGCAGGTTTACCTGTTGCCTGGACTCTGTCAGAGCTCTCTTGAAGTCAGCTCAAGTGATATTTGTACAAAGGTGGTTTAATAGCGCTGAAATAGCGCTGGGAATTTTGGAGGCAACTCCTGGTTCCTTGATGCAGCAGTTCTCTGCGTTTGGCTGTGCTGAACGCTAGATGGGGTGTCAGACAAAGGTTTTAGGCCAGGATTTGCAGGATAGACCAACTATTGCAGAAAACCGAGTCGTGCCTGAGACAAAAAGAAGAGAGTCCACATCTGCAGAGTTGACCGCTTGTGTTATGGAACGTGATTTCTTGGGACACCACACAACCCTGGCTGCTCAGGCTTCACAGAGGGCGAGAACTTCACAGGAAAGTTCAGCAGGAGACCGAGAACAGCCAAAGTCATCTTATAAAGGAAGATGGGGAGTTTGAGTAAAGAAATGAGGCTGTTTAGCTGGGATCTGTAGATTTTCCTGGCTGTACGTCTGAATTAAAGGTGAAAGCAGGTCGCGTTGCCCACCTCACAGGTTTCAGCAGATATTTCACCATTCCTCTGTAGAAATGGAGTGTGGTCTCACAAACACTGAAATGGATTGTCACCCCTGAATCTCTCTGGAATAAAGTGTAGTGCCAAGTTGTGTCATACAAAGGGTGAATCAGTTTCATAGTTTATGGTCTGTGCTTTCAAAGCCAGCTGGCACAGAGCCTCTTCTGACTGATGTGTGAAAGGGGTGAGGAGATGTCCTTATTAAATTTTTCATTCTGGTCTTGTGTCATTTCTCAAGGTTTCGCCAGCCTGGAAGTGACTACATCTCCCAAAATGCAAATAGGAAATGCAAAGTGATGTGCTAGAAACAACACAGTGAAGGAGAATTACCTCATCTATGCAAAAAGAAGGAGTAGCACAGGACACATCTATAGATCTTCTCCTTTCCATGTGGGAGGGAGGTGGCATATATTTCCTATACAACAATAGGATGTATGCTGCATAACAGGTACCAGATGGGTGTTTAAATAACCTTCAGCTGCAACATGTCATGCTGTTATCTCATTATCCCTTACAAGTTAAATGGGTTCAAGCTGGGCCCGGACATGGATGAGATGTCTAATAGCGGTGGTGGGGCTGACATTGATGGCAATTTCCTTGAACAGCTGTCTGGAAGCTCCAAGTGGAGCACAGACCCTGCAACACACACTCTGCAGTGCAATGTCTTGTCGCCTGTTGTGTTGTGCTGATGAACATGTTGTTCTTCTGTCTCAATCCCCTCCTGAGCCATGGGCACAGAATTGGCATCCTGTCATGTATTCACACTGGCCCCCTGACCAGCAGAGGGGATGGTGGTGGTCAGCCACCAGTGGGTCATCGCGAATCGGTTGCCACAAGCTGAAAGTACTGAAAATTTGTAGCTGAGCAGAGCTTTCAAAAAGTGATGGTTTGGTATATCCATGATTTGCGGTGTTAATCAGTGGTGGGAAGGTGAGGGTGTGGGAGAGGTTAAGGACATGGAGGGATTACAGGGAGAGGGAAGGTAGGGATTTGGGGAGCAGTGGTATAGACTGGGGGATATGGGGTGTTTGAAGCGAGTAATTTGGCGTGCTAAAGCTATTGTGATAGGGGAGGCAGTGGGGATGGGGTGGGTGTGTTCAAAGGGAGAGATAAGGGGTGCAGACATGAAATACTTAAGGCCAAGGGTGAGGAGAGAAGAAAGTCCCAAAGGAGAGCTTTGCCTGGCCTTACTCTGCTTTCAGTGTGTTGAAATTTTCTCTCATCCACTCACAGTTTGATTTGTGTATTGTTGGTTTAAAGTCAGCATTCTTAAGACTTTGGGCTCGCAGCTCCATGGCAGGGAGCCTAGAGAATTTGGGATATGGATGGTTAGCGTGGCTTTCTGATCACGAGGCAGCATACCTCGCAGATGGCTGGAGAGCCAAGAAACATAATGTCTCCAGCCAGGGGACAGAGTGCTAGGGATCGGTGTTGCAGCCCTGCCTTGAGTTCATGGAGTGCAAGAGGTTTCCAGGTAAGAATTGTAGGGTCAATGAATCAATGCTTTTCCCAGAAAAAGTCTGTATTTTTGTTGGAGAATGTATAAGGTTCTCAGTATTTCCAAGAGTTTTAGGAAAGAGGTTTGGTAATATGACTGCTATTTCACACGAGGTGCTGGGCTGAGTTTCTCGCTGAATTTGACAAGACGAAGCGAGAGACTCTATTTTCCCTACGTTCAGTTTAACTGCTACCTGAACATATCTCTGTCCACATCGTCTCTTTTGAACCTGCCTTCTGACTCTGGCTAGACGTTCTCTAATGCTCTGTGGTTTGGGTTTGTTTTCTTTCCCCTCTTCAAATTCAGCATCATCTTCCAAGTGGTCCTTTTCCTAAAAATAGAGAGGAGGAAGTGACAGGAAAGGGCTGCCACTCTTGACGTACATTGGGATCTTTTAAGGGTGGGATTGTGGTGGGCTTTATCCAAATACAGAGCCTGGCTAAGCTCTGAGGACGATGCTAATGCTGTGGAAACGTTCTGACTCACTCGAATGTGTTCATTGACCTTTCTATAATGTGACAGTAGCAATAACACAAGACACCGAAATCGACATTAATGTTGAGCAAACATTGTCTAATCCTGGCAACACCCAGGGAGTCAAGAGACTGTGTCATCCTCCTCTTGCAGGTAGGAAAATTGAGGTTAGCAGATGATGAAAGTTCTTCTTAACGTGGCATTTCATAGCAAAGGGTTTAGCAACTCTGTTCTGACTTTGAAATCTTTACTCAAGAGCTTGAGCCACGATTTGCCTTGGGCTGGCTTGAAAATCCTTGTCTGTGGTACAGAAGCAGAGTCCCTTTGGTCAGTGTGTCTGCTGAGCTGTGTGAAGAGGGACAGTCCAACAAGGAAAGACATGGATGAGCTTGGGATTTGAGTGAAGTGGGACATCATACACAAGTCCAAATAAATCTGCCCAGGTGAAATAATTCCTTTGATCATGTCTGAACCCTTGTAAAAATTCTGATGTACTAGTAGGGATTTTTTTTCTCTTGTTCTTCCCTACAACAAGAGAAAAGGATTTCCTATCTGGATGCCCAACTGTAAAGCCCTTTTTCCTGAGCCTGAATTGTGGCCAGAGACCAGTCTCGTTGTACTGTACAAGCAGAATAACCAGCCCTAGGGACCTTACAGTGTGTGGATGCAATGGTGGTCCAGATCAGAACTTCACCTGGTCTACAGTGGTGCAGCCCCTACCCAGAGCAACACACAGCACCTGAGGATCAAGCAAGCTTTATCAGTGCTGCTGGTGCTCTTTGGTCCACGGTGAAAGCTGACAATCTCTGCAGAGGGAGACAAACGTGATATTTAATCTGATATCGAGTGGTTTTCAGCAGGTGGAGCTACACAGGTCGTGTTACCTGGTAGGGATAGGAGTGAGAGGAAGGGGGAGGAGATATTTAAAGCCACGCTTGATCTACAGCATCAATGTGGGTGAGGGAAGCAGCTGTCTCACATTTCTTGCCTCCCGTGGGAACTTCCTTGAAAGGTAATGTTTTATAGATAGAAGTGCAAGGTGACAAGCTGGCAGGGCATTTCTTTACACTTTATATGGTGAGACCTGGTGCTGAAACCTGTTTGATCTTTCATACCAACTCCATCAAGCAATGATGGATGGAGAAGGTCTTTCTCAGAACAAGCACAGGGAATTACTTAAGTACCTTGCAGCCAGACTGACTCTGTGCCTCCATGGACCACTGTGTGCTCCAGAGGGAGAAGGGGTGGAGAGAGGCAGCTCTTTGCCTTTGGGAAAAGTGAGAGGTTTCTGTTCATCTGAACAGGAGATCCCAGGACTGCAGTAGTGACAGGCTTTGAGGAGAACAGAGTTTTTTAGTCTGTAGCTGGGTGATACAGCAGCTCAGGATCTCATGGTACCACCCAAAGCCAGGTGCAAATAAGCAGCAGCAGCTACCTATGGACCATGCAAATCCACCTGGGCTGGCAGCTGAGAGAGGCAGCCTCAGGGCAGGAACTGAGGAAGGCAAAGCTGGGTGCAGGGACCCGTGTTTTACCAGCCTTGCCTTTTCACCCCTTGCTGAGGTAGAGCCAACTCTGCTAATTGCCTCTGGGCTCTGATTTCAAGGCCTCTGTTGTGCAAGATGGAGATGAATAATGCATGAAGTGGTAGCGATAGAGCCAACGGATGGGCTATCGGGTTTCACTTGCATGCTGGCAGTTAGGCTCTGTTTTGACTTGTAAACTAAACATTCATGGTGCAGACATCCTCTGTGGTTTGGTGATTAGATCTGGGGACTTCATTTGGACTCCAGGGGTCAAGTCACAGTGCTGTCACACAGTTCTGGGTAAATCACATCATCTGTTCTTCCTAATCTGTCATGTCTTTCCATGACATGAACAAGAGGGGAAGGAGATCCCATAGAAAGATTATCATCATCATCTTAATTTAAATTGTGTTTCATTATGGAACTTATTGTCCCAGGAAGTAATTTAATTTTAATAGTTTGGACAATGGACTTGATGTGTGTAATTATCAAGCATTATTGTCACATATGACAACAAATTTGCAAGACAGAAAGTTAAACCTTGTGCTGTAGGTTCCTCATTGGTAAGACAGGGAACCTCAATCCCGCCTTTGTATTTTTCCCTTCTTTTTAAAATTGAACTCAGAATCTGAAACCTGAGACTGTTCCTGTTTGGCTTTGACTGGGCTCCAGTTTGAGTCTGGGACGTGCTTTCTGGTTTTGTTCTCCCGGCGGGCTTGGAAGCCGCTGGAGTGGAGTAGCTCTTGTGTGAGCCTGTCTGCTGTGTGTAGCGATAGCTCTCATCGAGAGACCAAGAAATAAAAGGAAAACTTTAGCCCATATTCTGTCTTGGAACTTGAATTCTGTTGCAAATAATAATTTATGGATAAAAATTTTATGAAAGGGATGAAACCTGAACTTGATGAAATAAGAAAACACTATGCTTACGTGGCAGGGAGGATTGCTACGGGAAGAGGATTATAGGGCATAACTAACCCTGTGCCCTCTCTCCAGTCATGGGCTCTGATGTGGCAAGTGGCTTGTATTTCATCCAACATATATAAGGTGGTGAGGTTATTAAGCAGACATCCTCATCCAACACTTTGGGACCCTTAGGTGAAAAAGGATTTTAAAACGCTCAATAGGTTTTGGGTTGGACTAGAATCAAAGGCTGTGTTTGGCTTGGGGTTTGCAAAACCAAACACGCTGCTCTTTCACCCATCTACTGTGGAAGAGCCGTAAATACAGGTCACTAAAATTAGTCTTGCAAAACAGCTATTCTGACTGGCGCCTCTGTTATTCCTGCTTCTCTGACTCCAACTCATGCTTGAATGAAGACCTTTGCCTGGTTTTGATGAGCTGCAGCAGTTGGCGTTGAGGAGCAAGTAGGTTCACCAGGAGAAAACAACTATTTGCTGCTGTAATAGTTCCTCCATTTGTTCAGACAGGCCAGGTTTGGCTGCCCTTGGAGGGTTGTGGAGTTATGGAGCTGGGCTCAGTACATACCAGCTGATTGCAAGGCAAGAGAAGAGCACCAAGCAGTTGGCCGGTGAAGGCTAAAGGACAGCAATGCCTCTTCAGGTTCCTGGTTTGTGGGAGAGCATTAGATATGGAGACAGATTCATCAATGTTAAATAAGGATGGAGGATCAGGAAGGGATCTGAAAATGTTAGGTTCTTTTTCCAGGAGATATGTTATCTAACAGGAAGAAAAATGTACTCGGCTAAAATAAAAGATTGCTTGCAGGACTTTAGTTTCCAGCTATTGTTAAAATGTGTGTTTGAAAGCTGGGAACCCTGTGGCCAACAGCGAGCTGGAATAAGTTGAAAACAGGAGAATGGAAGTACTCTACCAAGAACAATGTTAAGTCCATGCTAATAGCGTAGTGAGAGAGGAGACTGGTGGGGGATACAGAAAGGCCCCAAAGGAACAGAGATGAGCAAGCTAGATCTATTGCCGGATGGCTGCAGAGCGAGTGTCCCAGATCTGTCTTCTTACATAGTTGAAATTCCTTCAGTTTGGGAGTAGCCCCTCCTGAGTACTAAATAACTAGGTGTGGAGTCATCCTAGACCCCTCAGTGAGGACTTGAGGGCATTTAAAAGAAAAATGAGCTGAAGGACAGTTGGAGTGCAAGGGGTGAAAATAGTTGGCAGTCATGTGCTGGTCATCTGCTTGCTGCAGTGGCGCAGAGAAATAAGAAAGTATGACTGGGATAATCAAAAGCATGGAGGAATCTCCTTTGAAGAGAGATGAAAGTGAATGGGACTGTGGTAAAGCTGAGTAAGAGGTGATTTCACAAACATGTATTGAACAAAGGAGGAGTATGTTGGACAAAGCTGAGCAAGAACTGCGGTTCTTCCTAACCCCCCGTGTGTCTCTCCATGACATGAACAAAAAGGGAAGGAGATCCCGTAAAAAGATGATGATTATTACTATTATTATCATCATCTTAATTTAAATTGTGTTTCATTATGGAACTTATTGTCCCAGGAAGTAATTTAATTTTAATAGTTTGGACAATGACTTGATGCATGTAATTATCAAGCTTTACCGTCATGTATGACAACAAATTTGCAAGAAAGAGAATTAAACTTTGTGATTCAGAGCTGAAGTTAATCTCTGACTTCTGAAGACTGGATGAAGCAGGGTGTATGGGGCCAGGGAAACCTCAAACCATTGCTGGCTACCACAGGGACTTGTACTACCTTGAAACCACGGCATGCCCCATGGCTGGTACAACCCGGCAAACTCCCAGCTTCTGTTAGAGAGCAGGAGGTCCCTTCTACCAACGAACACGCTCACAAACTTCCCCTGGTGTGGTATGGTGCAGCTCAGGTCCCAACCATTTTCTTTTGCCTAATTCTCCTTGTGGGACAGCCCTAGCCCTGCTAATGTGGCCATAACATCCCTTGGCCTCCTGTCCCTACGCCCTTTCCACAGCAGCCTTCCCATCTGGATGCAGCTTCTCCCCTGCTAATGGGACAGCACTTCTTGTTGAGTTTTGGCTGAGTTGGTGACACTATTAACAGAAACTTGCTGTGCTAGACCAGATGCATTCTGCTGCTTTGTAAATATTTGTAATGAGCACGAATCTACTCATGGAGGGCTGTGTAGAGCAGTCAGGGTTGGATAAACACAGAGTGGAGCAGATTTCTGGGCACACACTATGGACATGAGGACATAGCTGCAAATCAACAGAGTCATCTAAACTTGTTGATGGATCATTCAGGTGGGGAAGAAATCTGAGGATAGTTAGCCCAAGTGCCAGTGCCTGCGGAGTAGCATGGAGAGGTTTCTCTACTTCCTTGCATCATTCAGGCCAAATTATGGTCTTGATGAAGTTGGGAGATCACTCTGGGGAGTTGTATGGTCCTACATTCCTGTCCCTTTCCTCACTGTGGGTTTGGGAAATATGCACTTACTAGTTTTAACTTTCAAGTGTGGGAGATGTTGCATTGCACAGGGTATGCAATCCCTGCTCTGATGTTCATGCAGGGGCGTGTGAGCTTCATTCCCTTCTTCTTATCTCCTGCTCTGCTTCCTCCAGACATAACTGCAGCCTGGGTCATGCTCTGTGGCTGCTCCCACCACTGTGAGCAAGAGGGCAGCTGAAACAGCAGTGCAATAAAAAGCTTCCAGGCAACAGGGGCTGTAAATAATGCAGCTAAATTACTCCTTGCTTTCCAGGATGATTATGGGTAGGGTCTTTTTAGCATTGCATGCAAGGTGGTTTTATTAATAACAGCAGAGTTGAGACCTGGACCACCTTTCTCCTGGCTGCTGAGATGCTGAAGCAAGCCTGAAGGATGTGCTGTGCATCACCCAGAGCAGGGAAAAGAAAGGGAAAGTTTTAACATTTATCTGGATCATAGCTACAGGCTGACAAGTGACTCACTCAAAAAACCTCAAACTGCCAAGAAGCTCTGACTTCTGTCTGAGTCAGGTCTCTTGACAAGGAGGCCCTGGTCTCCTGCGCAAGGAAGCCCACCCAGCTTTCTGCTGCTGAGGACCTTGCTGTGGGAAGTGAGAACATTTAGGAGATCAGCATGTGTGATAAAGAGATTTAGAAAACATGACCTATAAGGAAGGGTGGGAGGGAATGCTGCTGTTTAGTCTAGGGGTGATGGAGGGTAGGCAGAGAACTCGGGGCTTTAAAAATAAGCTCTGTTTTGGAAAGTTTTGTGCTGGGTGAAGCTCTACAGCAAGGGCAAGAAGGAAGGCTCTCCTTAGAGTTGGTCTCACCAGGATGGTCTGACCATTCTCAGCTGGGGTCACGGGCAAGCAGTGAAGCACTTTCCATTCCCTCTTGTCCTATGTTTCCATGTTTCTGACAACTTGAAAATGCCTTTCTGTTGAAAAGGGGACATAAAGGGCTTTAAAATGGGCGAGCTCTGAAGTCTGTTGTTCTTCCTGGGTTTCAGAGCAAGGTTAACAGCCCAGGAGCTGAGAGGTACCCACCTGCCAAAAAAAGTCCCTATTCTTAAACTGGGCACCACATTGCACTCCTGAGGACGAGCAGAGCCCTGTGGACCAGCACAGCAGGAAGTAACAGCCCTTGGCCAGGCACTGAAAAAAAGAAAGGCCATCTTGGTTTGTTTTCTTCTTTTCTCCTTGAAGCTGCTCATCTGCTGTTCCATGTCAGATCTCCATAAGGCTGAAATCTGGGACCACATCTGCTTTTTCTCCCAGCCCTGTTAGTGAGCCAGTGCTCTTAATGCTGTAAAATGGGCCCTGATTCCTATTTCTCCATAACACAGCATGTGGAGGCAGAATCACGCAGGATCCTTTACCTTTGCTCTTGCTCAAGAGCATCCCACCAGGGAATCTGTATTTACTTTGTAGTTTTGCAAATGCTTGAAGTCTAGGAAATGTTTCCGGATTCTGAAATTTTTGGCAGCAGGATTTATTTCTGCTCTCTCCCAGCCTGGCGGGGAAAATCCCTCATTTTGGGCAATAACATAAGTGGTTTTGCCTGTTGTTTACAGCTGATGGGATCTGGTTCTCGGGAAGAGAAACACATCACAAGTTGCTGTGGTGTGGCTAAGTGAGAGAAATGCCAGCTTCCCGCACACCCCAAGCCCTGACCCATCTTCTACCTACCCCATGGCATCAGCTCCTCAGTGGCAGGAGTGGCACTGAGGCATGAGTGGCAGGTGGAGCTTTGCCTAAAGCCAGCTTTTAAACCAGCTGGGTCAGAGGGAGAAACCAAGGGAGGGAAGAAATAACTTCCCTCAGCCCCTCTCCCAGCAGGGCTGCATCCCTGAAGGCACAGAGCGGCGTAGCCAAGGAATTCTTTCCTCTAAGAGAAAGCCCAGGCATGAATCCCAGGCTCAGAATAAGAGAAAATAATCTGCCTTCCACATGCTCACAGCCTGGTGGCCTCTCCGCTAGTGTCTCCTTGCTGTCCCAGCAGCAGGGGACATAGTGACTCCCCTGCAGCCAGAGTAGGTATGACAGTTTGGGGCAGGAGAGTGGCTGAGAGCAGGAGCAGTGGATGGAGCTGGAAGGAGAAGGCAGGGGGACGTGCCACTGCCTCTTGCTTGGCCCTGGGCCTGGTCCCTGTCCTGGGACTGGCTGATGAACTGCAGCTTCTTCTGCTTCCCTTTCCCTGACACGCAAAGCCCCCACACCCCTGTCCCTTCCCCAGGTCTCTCCTGCTGGCTTTCTCCTACTGCAGGCATCCGGTCTTCTGAGTGTGAAGGACTATTTGGGAGGGTCTGATCCCACATTCCTCATGCTTGAGACCTCTCAGATACTCCAGCCAGTACAATCACTTTAAAATGCAAAACAGACAAAATCTGCCCGAGTTTGCCAAAGACTGAAGCATCCCGTTTGTTTCAGGCAATGCTTACGCCGACAGTTTCACTGCTGAGTGACTTTGCCGTATCTTCTGCTGTCCTGCACCATGCAAGGAGCAGTGAGGAGCCCAGGAGCTGGGGGACGAGGAGCTCCAGGTGAAGAACCGGGATTTCATTCATCTTGGGAAGAAGGTGCGTCATGGTGATGTGTGACTTTCCATGTAGGCTGAGGAGCGCACGCAGGTGGAACGCCTTTCTCTTTAATAAATAGCTAAACTGCTCATGCCTTTACTTGAAGCAGCGTTTAATGAGCCAGCGCAGCACAACCTCCCGTGGGCAGCCGGATTTCCCAGGGCTGGGCGCAGCCAAGGGCAAGTGATCACTGGGGCAGGGCATGTCTGCAGGCTCCGAGGCTCCGAGGAGAAGCAGGAGAAATGGCAGGGAAGGAGGGCACCAGCGCCCGCGGCAGCGTCGCCCAGCACGTGGGAGCACGTTGGAGAAGTGCCACCCGCCTGCCTGTCTCCTCCAGGCTGGAGCAGTCCCCTCGGGCTCTTTGCCCAGCCAAGCTGTCGGATGTAATCGCTCTTTGGGAAAACTTTGGGGAATCTGAGCTGTAATTGCCCAAAGCATCTGCTGCCCTTCAAGATCAGGTTGGAGCCCAGGCCATGGCACCCTGGCAGAGGTGCCTGTGCTCTGTTGACGAGCATTTATTGCACAACCAACCCTGTCACGTAGCTGCCACCAGGAAATTCCCCAGCATAGCGATAGTGGAAAAACATGTAGTTATAATACTGTAGTGTAATTCAGCTGGTCAAATAAATAACAACCCATGTGGGAACTGGGGGTGATCTTTATTCCATAATCTTTCCAGAGCAGGATTTTTATTAGAAGCGTCTATTTTTAAATACTTTTCTCAAGCGTCTCCCATGAATTGTTCATTCCTTCTGCCTGCTGTGGTTCAGTCCCTTCTCCAGCCAAACCCTCCATCTTTTCCCCACAGCTCCCAGGGTCAGCCTAACCTGGTGACTAAATCTTTCAAAGTGTGACCCTCATTCTTATTAATAATGGCTCAAAAAATGTGTTGTTTTTTGCTAGTGTTGGTGGTTTTGGGTAAGTCCTGTCCTGGGTTGAGACCTCTTGTGCTAAAGGCTTTAAGGCACAGCTTGTAGTTTAAAGACACGCTGCCCTTAGGACCTGGTCTCATTCAAGCAATGGCTTTTTCCTATCAGGATGTGACCCATGGAGGAGGATCAAACGGTTAATATTAACAGCCTGCTTCCGCTCAGATTAATGGGATGGTTGAACACACTCCTGGGAGCTGCATTGCCTTGGGTCAGGAAAGTCAGGAAGGACTGTGAATGTGTCCCACACGACGTGAGACCCCTAAACTTGAGAAATCAAGCGGGAGCCGGGATGCCAGGAGCATTATACCTACCTTCCCAGGCAGCTTCTGCCCTTCATCCCTATCCACGTAAGTGCTGTGCCGACAGACACCGTCCCTCCCTGCTGGGGTTCGGCTCGGTGTAACGGTGAAAGGGTCTGAAATGCATAAACATGCGGGAAAAACAACTTTCTTTGCCCACATGGTTTTTATACACCATGGAGCCTGCCCAGCACATACAACAGCCAGGCCTGGGTCTGCCCCCAGGGGCTTACGCCTATAAACAAACTGCGCTTCTTGATCACTCCATTCAATTTAAATTTGTGCCAGTGGCTGGTGCAAATTGTCCAGGGCTTCCTGCCAGCGCTTGAGTAACGCTGAGGAGGAGAAAGTCTGGCTAGCAGGAGAAGTCCTGGCTTGTCTGCAGGTGGTACCAAGCTTGTGTGTATTCCTGCTGCTCAGTGAGGCGTGCTGGCTGTGTTGGAAGGAGAAGAAGGTGCATGAAGGAAAAAAAGTCTTGCTGCTGAAGAGCCTGCAGGCTGGATCCTCAGCTGGTAGAAACTGGAGCGGTTCCATGGAGGGTGTGATGTGTTGGTGAAGGGTCTGGCTGCTGGCCCTAGCACTGGGCTCCCAGGAGAGCCGGGGAAGGGGCTGCTGGAGAGAGTCTCACCTCTGCTGCGGGGCTGGGCTGGCCCTTCTGTCACCCCAGTCCTTGGGCACCGAGGTCTTCTCCTCTACAGGTTTGCTCCCTGTCACCTATGGAGAGGGGAGGTGGGAGGGAGCAGCGTTTGGGATGTGGCTTTGCCATCAACTGCTTCTGCTTGGCGTTATGGTGTTTATACTACTCTGCTGAGCCCCAGGGAGACGTGAGTGGGGTTGGATGTAGTTTGGTTGTGGCAGAGGGCTGGGGTCCAGGCTGAACACCCCAGCCCTTACCACAGCATTTGAACCCACGTGGCTGCTGTGTGCCCTGGTGTCCCCATTCCCACACCAGGAGAAGCAGCCGATCAGAGACATTCACTGCCTGGCTGCGGAGCTCCACATCGGGCTGTGCCGGGACTTGTTCCACAGCCGCCCTGACGCCAGGGTGGTGGTGACCAGCTGCAAGTACCTCTGCCTTGAAGCCAAGCGTTTGGGGTTTTCAAAGGCTCCCTGCACACTCGGTTGTCACGGGGATGAGCCAGCGCATCGCAGTGAGCAGCGCGGCATCTTTGGGTTTGCAGCAGCAGGGCAGAACAGCCGCGGTGAGGGAGATTCGGAGGCAAATGCAAAGAATTTGCAGATCTCCGTGCCAGGAGGGAGATGGTGTGCTTGAAGGGTCTTTCTGGCTCTGAGCCCTGCTCCGCCAGGCTGGGAGCAGCGCAGGAGTCTGGAGTGGGCAGTCTGGGGTGGAAGGAAGGACAGCTGCTTTGGATGGGCACAGAGAGCTCAGCCCTTGGCTGCAGTGGCCGGAGCACGCAGCTCCCGTCTGAACTGAGCTTGGCAGGAGCAAAACCTCTTCCCCAGTGCTGACCCTGGCAGGAAAGCTGCCCTGGTGTGACTGCGCTGGGAATACAAGCAATGGTGTAACTCTCCCTTCTGCAGGGGCAGAGGCTGGGGCTGGCCCGTGGCATCCCTCGGCTGATGGTCAGGGCTGGTGGGATAACACTGTCCAGATGGAGAGGTGACTGTTTTTATCCTTGGCGTGTTGCCCAAGCAGGAGCCGACCTTCCGGGTCTGCCCATATAACCGTGCTTGCATCAAAGGTGCTTCTGTGTCGTCTGGGACCAGGGCTGCTGCACCCACAGCATGAGGCTGTCTTAAATTCACACCAGCACCCCAGGAAAAAGGCTCCTATAGCCCATTCCCAGGAAGTGGGGTGCCACCAGCAGCCCATTGCTGGTGACAAACCTGTCCTTGTGCAACAAGGGGACCGGAGTAGTAGGTCCTAGTAGTGGGACCGGAGCCTGCTTCTGGGCTGGGTGCGATGCTTCTCTTGGGTTACTCTGGACCTTCTTGGAAAGGACAGGATTAGTTTTGTTCAATGGCAGTTTAAAAGTTAAAAACAAAACCAGTCCTAGATGCACTAACGCTTCAATAGGTGCTTCTGTAAATGACAAACCATCGTACTCTGTTTTTTGAGGCTTTTTTTTGTGGCTTGAAAAAATTTCTTTTATTCCAACATGGCAGTTAATTAAAAAACTGCTCACATTCTCAAAGCATTCATTTTCCATTCAATCTCCAACAGTTTCCATTTGCCTGAAATAAGTAGGTTTGGTGGTTTGGTTGTTTTTTTTGTTGGGTTTTTTTTTTTTTCCTATGAAAGGAACCAAACCCCAAATCCAGCACTTCAACACTAATAAACCTGGAGAGCTCCAATCTGCTCCCTGCTACCGGCTCCCTGGAGGTTGGCTGCTGCCAGCACTGGGGCCAGGGCTGGGGAAGAAGGAGTTAAAGGTTTGCACTGGAAGAGCACTCCAGCTGCCTGCAGAGGCTTAGATCCCACTCTTTCTTCCTCAGCGTTTGATGGCTGGGGAAAGCCAGCTCCAAATTCAAATGCCACTTTCTAGACCCAAGGACGAGATTACACCTGATCGCCCTGATTGACCCTCTCGGAGAAAACCAGCATGAGCTGTCTTTGGGACTGGGCAGGCTGGTGTTTACTTCTATTTGCAGGTCTGGGGCTTTGCAATCTGCAACTCGCCTGGTTGTGCTTCCAGGCTGGTTACTCCGGGAGCTCCCCTCCAAGCTGGGGCTGCAGGGGCAGCCCAGACCCCTGGGTGATGGGCGCTGGTGGGGCAAGGGATGTCTCTGTCCCCTGTACCCCATCCCTCAGCAGGTGGCTGCGTAGGGGAGGGCTGGCTGCTTCTGCCATGGGAGCGCTCGGCTCGCACTGGGCGGGACTGGGGAATACTGGGAGCGCTGCCACGGAGGGGTGGGCTGTGGGATCGGAACGGAGGGAGCGCAGGAGCACAGTGCTGGATGCAGCTGAGGTAGGTACCTACCTTCTTCCTAACTCCTTCTTCCCAGGGCTGATCAGCTTCTGTCCGTGGGTGAGCAGTGCCCGGCTGGGCGAGGGATGCTCTGTGTGGCTCCGTCCCTCTGGGCACAAACTGGAGGGGAGGTGGGACAAGGGGGATCATGGTGGGCTGGGTTAGGGAGGCAGGAGGTTGAGCTGTGGCCCACATGGTCGAGGGGGGCTGTGTCCCTACAGAGCTGGTGGTATTGTGTCCCTACAGAACTGGTGGCAGCAGAGTGAGAAGCAGAAGCAGCCTGCTCTGCGTCCCTATCTGGGGTTCGCTCACAGGCAGCTCTGCTACATCATTTATTCTTGGCTGGCCCGAAGGGGTCTACGGGGGCTGTGAGCCTTCGCCAAATAAACGGTGATTACTTCGGTTGTCTTTAAGCGTGGCTGTTCCTGTCCCCTCTCCCACAGAACCCTCTCACAGCCTGAGCAAGATCTCCGCTGGCTGAGAGCGCTGCAGGCGACCGAGCGGCACCTTCCCCCAAAATGATGGAAAACACAGTGTTTATGTCATTTATGTTCTACAGCACAATATTGATTTTAAAAATGTATGTCGTTGCCATCATTACGGGACAAGTGAGACTCAGAAAGAAGGTAAGTTCCAGTTTGCTTTACCTTTTTCTCCCTTTCTGGCTTTTCCCTTAGGTTTCTGTGGTTTTTCTTTCTTCTTTTATTCCCGTAAAGGCCAACAACATTTTCCTGAAGCAAGCTGAGTTTTCTTTGACTGAAGTTAAAAGCAAAACATGTTTCATAGCTGTGGCAGATAAATATCTCGCTTTTCTTTGGCTCTTTTTGTTTATTTCTACCATCTGTAGCTTGATGTTTATAATTTCTGAATCCAAATCTAAATAGTAATTTCAGATCTAAAATGCCACGCAGGTGAGCTGCTTCTGGAAAGAGACTGTTTACAGTTAGTTTGCCATGTCTGAAAGAAAAGGGGTTGGGGGGGGGAAGGTTTAAGAACAAATTATTGCAATGGGCTTTTTTTTTGCCATGTAGCAGAAAGCTTTTGTGCTTTTGGGGGCTGAATCGCTGTGTGAACGCTCCAGGGGAGCAGAAAGTCATGGAGAATAAAAACAATAGCTGGAGGAAATGGCTCTTGGACACGAGGGGAAATACAGGGAGGACTACGGGATAACCAGACCTTTTATCGCCCACAACCCAAATTGAACTCCTGGCAAAACTCAGCTGTCTGTAAAATCTGTTTTAAAGTACTTGAGGAGTTTCTGACTACATTAGTGCAGTGGGAGGGAGAGATTTCTGCTCTCAGATAAAACACAAAGGTAGATATCCCTGTGCTCTAGCATCACTGTAACTGATGAATTGGCTTTTCCTTGGGTGTTTCTGAATGATGCTCCAGCCCTGGGACAGCCTGGGCTTGTAACACGATTAAAGGAAGCACCAGGGTCCTTTCCAGGCTGCAAAGTGAAGCTGTTGCATGTAACCAGGTCTCTGAGCATGAGTGGCGAGCTCATATAAATTATTTTTATTTCTAAGTTTATTAGTATAGAATTATAGAATAGTTTGGGTTGGAAGGGACCTTTAAAGGTCATCTAGTCCAACCTCTTTGCGATGAGCAGGGACATTTTCCCCTAGATCATGTTGCTGATAGCCCCATCCAGGTGGACCTTGAATGTCTCCAGGGATGGGGCATCGACCACCTCTCTGGGCAATCTGTAAAGCCATACATCTAGGCAAGATGTAGGACCTGATTCCTCCAGGGCAGGTTTCAGTCACAGAGTATCACTGTCAAAAAACCAGCCAGGGAATATTCTTTCTTGGTAGGGTGAACTAATCTGTCAGTCTTGGTTATCTTTTGGATGCCATGTTCAGTGGCTGCCAGCTCTGTGCCAACAGTGATCTTATTTGGCAGTTGGCAAAGTCTCCTTTCGATGGGTTTCATGGGGAGAAGTGGACTGGGAGGTCCCAGTTTGAGACCTGCTCAGCAAGCAGAGTGGGGTTTTTCAGAGGATACGAAAAACCCATCAGGAGGTGCAGAGTTTAACCCCCAGGACCATGCACGTGGAAGTGCAGCAGCTCTTGTGTTTGTGAAGGGTGGTGAGAAATTGGGGCTGAGAGGTCTCCTTGGGCAGGAAGAAATCCCTACTGGCCTTAAAGATTAGGGGAAAAGCTTCTACCTGTAAAGATCCTGAAAACATCACGAGCACGTATGTTATAGGGACTCTCTTTTGCAGGCGTTTGCAAACCCGGAGGATGCGCTGCGCAACGGGGGGCTGCAGTACCACCGCGAGGACCCCGATGTGGAGCGGTGCCGCAGGCAAGTATGCGGCAGTGCTGGCATTCCCCCTGCCCCGCGGGGTCATCCCTGGCAGCTGCTGGCAAAGAAGCAGTGGGAAGCTAAAGGGTTCATTAATTAAGTAATTAGCTAGATGGGTTGAATGCCTGGAGCTCAGCTGTGGGACCCTGTGCACCAGAGCAGTTTAATCATTACCGGGAGCATGGTGTGCACTGGAGGACCTGGTGGAAGGACCTGGGTGCAGACTGTAAGCAATTAAACTCAATCCTAGATGCTCAAAGTCCCGCAAGCCCCCGAGGGCTTGTCCTACACCTACACCCAAAGGCTCCTTGTGCCCTGCTCGAAAAGGAGCCCAAATTCCTCCAGATCCCTGTACAGCTTGGACATGGAACTCTGCGACTGGTCCCAGTGCTGTATGCAGCTGCCCCTTTTTGGGGATTTGGGAAGAGTTTGGACATGCTTGCAGTAACTTCTGCCTCCCTAATTGGGCAAACTCTGAATCTTCCCCCTCTTCTGTGGGCCTCACAGTTCCTTGGAGGTAAAACACGGGGTCTTTCAGTCCCGGGCTTGGTTTGCTGTCCTCCTCACCCAGAAGGAGGTGCCCCAAGCGTTGGGCTGGATCACTGGTGACGTGCAGGAAAGGGGTTGGAGCCATGCCCTGCCGTCACTGAGCCCTTGGCCGCCAGCTCTGCTGAGGGGCGGGGGTGTCTGGACCATTCACCTCTCACTGCATGCCGGATTTGCTTTAGAAAACATCCAGTGCCACCTAATCCCTGGGCTTTCAGAAGGAGGAGAAGGGGAAACAAGCTGTTCCCTTGCTAGGAAAAAGAAAATAATGGTAGTAATAATAATCATAATCCTCTTTTGATTAGTCAGAAAGACAAACTTCCATAAAAATAAACAAACAGAGCTGCGGCAAGGACCTGGGGCAGCCTGGGATGTGACTTGTGCAGTTAAAGCACTCAGGGCCGCTCCTTGCTGATCCGTTCAGAGCCCTGGGGAAAACAAATTAAGCCCAAGGTATTTCCCCTGAAGAAGGGTGATGTCGGGTTTCATTCTCAGGCGTTATCAGGAGGGGAGCGGGGCCACGGCCGGGCTGCTGGGCCCTGTGCAGGGCAGGAGCAGAGCAGGGCAGAGCGAGCAGCAGCCGGGAGGGAGGTTTCCCCCTCGCCTCTTGGAGAGGCCCCCGGCTGCGTCTCAGCTCTGGAACAACAATTTGCCTTTATTTTTAACATTCTCCTCCCCGTTTTTCCGTTTCTCCTTCCAGCTCTGCTGGATCTCCGAGTCCTAGGGGGCTTGTTTGGACGGGGCTGCTGTGGGGCAAGGTGGTGGGTGTCCACTCATGTCCCCACCCCTGGGCATCGCAGTGAAGGGGAGGAGGTTGGGCCAGGCTTTGTCTCCCTGCTCAGAGACCGACCCTGCCTGGGAGCAGCCACCCTCCAGAAAAACCTGGCGCTCAGTGTTGAAAATTTCTGATGGAGAAGCTTTTGGAAAAACCTTGGCCTGAGGAAATTGATGTGTTTGGTGGGGCTGTCACCAAGGCGGACATGGGGTCACCTCCAGCTTCACAGACCTGACCCCAGGGGCAGGAGAGAGGGTTTAAAACACAGCCTTCTCTCTTTTTCAAAGTCAGTTTTCAGCCAGGTCTATCCCAGCCTGTGTCTGCACTAATGAGCTGTGACTGAGTGTCCTAAAACTTCCTGGCCACTTCTCAGCTTGCACAGAAGAGCAGCACAGGCATCTTGGCCTTTGCTTCAGGGAAGAAATTGCTTAAAATTTTCTCTTGGCTTTGTGAACATTCAAACGTCCTGGGGCACAGGAATGGGGAAGCAAAGGCAGCTCTTATCAAGGCTTCATCTCTGCTTCTCAAACCTTCAGACGTGTAGGAAAAAGGCAACTGAGCCTCACGCCTGGGTCACCCTCCAGCACGGGTCTGTCCCCCCTGAGCAGGGCACAACCCGAGAGTCCCCACCATCGAAGCTTGGGAATGGGGCTCTGTGCTGCAGAAACAGCTCTTTCATTGCAAAGGAACCAAAGAAGGAGAGGTGGAGGTGGTGGGAGGGTGAGGACAACCTGTTGCTTTGAGGACCAGTTTCCTTCCTTCGCAGAGCAGTCCCTGGGGGATGAGGGACATGGCTCTCGGCAGGATCCACTCCTGTTCTGTAGTGGTGTGGGTGGTGGCGGGTGATGTTGTGACACCCGGGCAGGCACACGTTCAGGTGGAGCGTGGGGTTTGGCCCCGTCAGTGCCAATGTGTCACCACATGGCCACAGCAGTCCCTCCGGCCTGACTGCGGTGCCATTAAGCAGGTGCTGTTGGCAGAGCGTGGAGGTGCAGAGGGTGCTCCTCTCCGGTCCCCTTTGGATGCACTTACGGAGAGGGGTGAAGACACAAACCCTCCCATTCTGGGAGTTTCTCCTCTGGAAAAAATGCAGTCTGGAAACCGCCTTGTTATTGTGTAACATGGCCACATCTGGGGCCGTGCCGTGCTGGCGCCACACCAGCTTCGAGCTTCTCTCAGCTTGGCGGGGTCTTTGTTTTGCTTTGTTTATTTAAAAGCTCTGACCCTCAAGCTGTCATCCATCGCAGCAAAGGCGTCCCAGTCACGGAGGGCAAGCTTTGGGAGCATCCCAAGGGAGAGACACCAGGTGTGAAGTCCTGCTGCCTCTGTGCGTAGGGGGGATCTGACTCTTCTGGGGGCTGCGTCTGCCCCATCCAACAGAGGGCCAGCAGCACCCAGGGATGGGTGCTCTGGCTAGAAGGGATGGGAGACAGGAGGAAAGCCTGGTGGGAACCTTATCTCTCTTTTCAGAGCCCACCGCAATGACATGGAGAACATCTTTCCCTTCCTCTTCCTGGGAGCCATCTACTCCCTGCTGAATCCGAGCCCCGTAGTGGCCAGGATCCACTTCTTCATCTTCTGCGTGGGGCGCATCATCCACACCATCGCCTACCTCCTGCAGTTGAAGGCGCCCACGCGCTCCGTGGCCTACAGCGTGGCACAGCTGCCCTGCTTCTCCATGGCCCTGCAGATCCTCCTGGCCACCACCCCGTATTGGTAGCACCCGAGACCGACCATCCAAACCCTGCGCTCCGCTGGCTTCCCTGGCTGGACTGGGTGGTGTGTGTGTGTGTGTGTGTGTGTTCGTGTGTGTGTGTGTGCGTGTGGTATGTTCCCAGGGAGGCCACTTGCGCCCCAAGGATGCTCAGTGCAACCTTTATCGATAAAGACCCTGTGCTATTGAAATTGGGCAGGGAAGTCACCAGAGAGAAGGGGCACATCTCCCTGCGGAGCAGGAAGGGGATGCGGAGGCAGGTTTCTCTCGCCCCTGCTAAGGATGGGAGCGGGAGAGCACACGGACGCTGCTTGAGGAAGGGGGTCATTGAAGGAAAGAAGGTTTTCTGGCCCAACTGCATTCGGAGCTGGGAAGGGGAAGATGTGCCCTTTCCCCTTGGTCACAAATATCCTGCAAATCAGGAAGGAAAAATCATGAGGGTCCTACAAAGTCTCTTGGTCAGCAGACATGGGTGGTCGCACCTGTGTGGGTCTGTGTGGAGGGGGAGGTCCCTTCGGTTCCCCCTCCCGTGAGGAGGACAGGAGGCAGGTGCCTGCCAAGCAGTGCAATAGGGAAGTTGGTATCTCAGGGGTGACGTTGTGAAGCCACCAAAGTGTTCAGTGCTCCCAGCACCGCCTCATCTCACCCCACGGGATGCAGCTCCCTGCCGGGGAGCCTGGCTGCAGGCAGGAGCCACCATGTCCCAGCAAGGACACCCCATGGCCAGTGTTCGGCAGGTCCAGGCCAGCAGAGACTGTGACTTTTCCACCTCAGCAAGATGCAGGAGGGACGTGCCTGGAGCAGCCAGAAGGGATTGCTTACTCTGCAGAGAGCCGGACCCTCGCACAAAGCTCTGGGATTTCTGGAAAGACCGAGGCGCTCGCACAAAGCGGGAGGTTTGCAGTTTGCAGGCAGAGCTTTCTCCCGAGGGTGGTGTCCACGTTCACATGCCGCTGAGGCCTGAAAACGCTCCCAGGGCAGCGGGTTGAATTTCTCCCCCTCGGTTTGTAGCCTTTCCCTGGCCGCAAAATGGCCCGTTGCTATCCGGGGAATGTGCCGCGGCCGCTTCGGGGTGTTTTCTTTCAGCTGTTTCCTGCTGTCCCCTGCTGTCCCCTGCTGCCAAGCCGGGCACAGCCTGGATCAGCTGGTGTTGGCAGAAAGCTCTGGAAATGGGAAGAGTGGCTTTGAGCTGCCTGGCAGGAGGAGAATACCTCTGCTCTGCTGGTCACCCGAAAGCCCTTGCGTTGGAGAGGAGAGGCTGGGACCAGGGTATCGCAGGATGACAAACCCTGCGTGAGCTCCTCTGTCCTGAAGTGCCGAGGGCTGGTCCCCAGGCCACAGGAGCACGCAAAGGAGAGAGCAAGGCAGGAGGAAGCCTCTGCTGCTCAGTGCCTCCTCCCTCCTCTGACAGCAATGCAGAGTTTTACTAAGATCACAGGGGGAAACGAGTAGAAAATAAATTACCCTTCCACCTGTCCTAAGCACTAAAACTGTTCCCTTAACACCCCTGTCCTCGGAGCTGCTCTTACCGAGACCTCACAAAGCACGAGGTGAAACACCAGCTCAGACTGATGCTCTGAGCTCTTGCCCAGCTTGGGTAGCAGCTTCTGTACCAGTAACTCCTGACCCCAGCGCAGATGTGGCCTCAGGGGAAGCTCTTTGGAGAGGTTTGGAGCAGAGTGCGCAGCTCTCCCGCGGGGGATGCGGGACCCACCGCGTGTGGAGGGTGGGCAGGGCTGCGGGTTCAGCAGTTTGCCCTTGGCCACCTCTCATTTACACGGCCTCCCCAGGTGTCTGCCTAATATATACCCTTCTTAACAAGCCTTTTCTGCCTCACGTGGTGCACAAGGTCCCAAACCCCTGTATGTTCCGCTGCTGCTGCACATGCATCCTGGTGGCAGGAAGCAAATATTCCCAATAAAAACAAATCATTGTGCTCTGATACATCCTTCCTTCGGGAGCAGCAGATGCAGCTGGGTAGCAGCTGGGGCCAGCCCCAGCAGGACGGCTCCCCAGCTGCAAAGCGCTTTGCTAAACCTCTCTGCAGAGCCTGGAGTGCCCGGGGACTTCAAAAGGGACATCCCTTCCCTCAGGGCCCACCTGCCCTGCAGAGGAAGCTCTTTTCCAGGTGTGTGTTATTTGTGCTGATCCTTTAAATTCAACAGAGCTGGGGCTGGCAAAGCATTTATGCTCAGTTTTCCTTCCCAGAATAGCAGGAACACAAAGCTTGGTGTTTCCCAACCCTCCTCCATCCCATTTCCTCCAAAGCAGGTTAGCAGCATGAGATGCTTTGTCCTGGGGGGCTTTCTTCACAGCCAAGCTGGTGCTTAAATCCTGGAGGGTTGGAGAAGTTCAGGTAAGACGTGGTTGCTCTTGTTTCTGTGCTTATGACTTGCAGAGGAGCTGCCTGTATTTTTTCAAGCTCAGCAGCTCCCTCCTTTAGCTGGTACCTTGCTGGGAAACAAAAGCCTTATTTCTCTAGTTTCCCCCCTATTTTCTTAAACTGTTGGTGTTTAGGAGGTGCTGTCCCGTCGGTGTCTGCGTTACCTGGTTGAGACGGACAAAATGGCTCCACTTGGTAGTTTTTTCTTTCCCTCATGCCTTTTGCTTTCAAATAAGAAAGGCAGTGGCTTTATAAAGATGGGCTCTCTCCAATACACGTTGCTGTGGTTAGAGATGTAGCTGGGACTGAGATTTTTGGCATGGAAAGGAAGAAATGAGGGTGCAGAGCTCCTTCCAGCCCCCAGAGCTGCCAGTTCCTTCAGCCTCTGCTAAACTGCCTGTTCCGTGCCCGGGGCTGATGCCCTGCTCGGGGGAGCCGAGGTTACATGCTGAGCTCAGCTTTCTTCTTTTTCATTAAAAAAACTCAACAAACCCTGCTGTACTGGCTGCAGGGAAAAGCTTGGGAACGTGAACTCTCCTGGCTCAAAAAAAAAAAAAAAAAAAAACCCAACAAACAGAAAAAGCCCAAAAGGCAAACTGCAGAGAGGCCCAAGCATTATTTTGAAATGCTGTGGAGGTTTGTGGGAGGCAGGACAGAACCCGGCTGCCTGGTCAACCCCAGGAGGGTAGGAGCCACCGGCTCTCCCTGCGGCACAGCCAGCGATGTTCACTGCGTGCGGGGCAAGCGATGAGCTGAAGCATCCCCTGCCTTTTCCCAAATAATATCCTAAAGCCTGGAGCTCCCAGATTCCCGCTCCAGCCTCGGTGCAGGGGGAGGATGAGCCCAGGGTCTCTTCCAGCTCCAGGAGAGCAGGGATGGTGGTTGCACCTACCGGTCTCTGGGTGTGCGTGCGTGCGTTGTGTGTGCCAACAATGTGGTTTTCACACCTGAGATGGCAACACTGTGAAACCCACCTGGGACTCCAGAACTGTGAAATTTGGTGCTTAAGTATTTGAATATGACTCACACTGCCGGTACGTGTCTTCCCTCCACCCTGCTGAGCCCAAGGTGTCTGGAGGTGGGGGAAAAGCAAGTGGAGCCCCAACACAAACCACTTTCCCTCCTGTGCACTTCCAGTCAGTTCAGCCCCAGGATCCCTCCTACCCCTGAGCTTTGGGCTTACCCTCCCCTTGCCTACATGCACTGCTTCCCAGATCTCTCCTGTTCATTGAGGCCTTCTCCTGGTAGAGTCTGGGACAAAGATCCCCCTCCTTGGGCACCTCTTCTGTGGCACAGGTGACTCAGCCCTCTTTGCCCTCCCAAAATCTCCTGTTTCCTCCAGCAGATGTGGGGTTCTTCCATCTCATGCTGTAGGGTTTTGCCACACAAACCCTCTCTTATTCCTCCAGAGGAGGTGGGATCCCTGTGGCTCACAGGGAGAGTGAGAAGAGCCAGCTCTTACAGGTATGGACATCCCAGGGATTTGTCCCCTGGAAAAGATAACGGTGTTCAATGATGTTTCCCTGCTCCTCTATGGCACTTATGGGGATGAAGTTGGCACAGGGAAAACTTCATCCACTGGGTTTTTGCTTGCCTGGCTCTGGAGCTGAGCTGCGAGATGTCCCCAGTTTGTGACAGAGACAAACCTAATGAAATTCAACGAGGGCAAGTGTAGGGTGCTGTACCTGGGGAGAAATAACCCCCTGCACCAGGACAGGTTGGGGGCTGACCTGCTGGAGAGCAGCTCTGAGGAAAAAGTCCTGGGAGTCCTGGTGGACAACAGGATGACCATGAGCCAGCAATGTGCCCTTTTGGCCAAGAAGGCAAATAGCATCCTGGGGTGCATCAAGAAGAGTGTGGCCAGCAGGTTGGGGGAGGTTATCCTGCCCCTCTGCTCTGCCCTGTGGAGGCCCCATCTGGAGTTCTGTGTCCAGTTCTGGGCTCCTCAGTTCAAGACGGACAGGGAACTGCTGGAGAGGGTACAGCAAAGGGCCACAAAGATCATTAGGGGCCTGGAGTATCTCCCTTACGAGGAGAGGCTGAGGGACTTGGGTCTTTTTAGTCTTGAGAAGACTGAGGGGGGGATCTGATCAATGCATACAAATACTTAAAGAGAGGGTGTCAGGAGGACAGGGCTGGTCTTTTTTCAGTGGTGCCCAGTGACAGGACAAGAGGAAATGGGCACAAACTT
>JAOXNO010000008.1:6220450-6234408 GCA_028565335.1 Limnodromus scolopaceus
CCCCCACCCCCAACCCCCCTTTCCTTCCTTTCTTCTTCCTGGGTTAAAAATAATCAAGTTTCTGGGAAGCAGCAACTCCTGCTGCGCCTGCCTCCCTGCACTCGCGCCCCGGAGAATAGCTCAGCTCTCGGCTCTCCGCTCCGGCCCCTCCTCGCTGCTCTCTCCTTCCTCCTCCCCACCCCCTACAGGGATCTGACTAATATGCTTGGGCTCTGCTTGCCAGCTCAGCTGGAAAGGAATTTAACCATTGCCTGGCCTGGAGGGAAGGAGCCCGGACCTCCCCCGGAGAGGAGCGACCCTTCCTCCATCAGGCGGGACCCCCCGGACTCCCTGCCCGGCCACCGTCCCCTGGGTGCTGGCTGGAGGGTGATGGAAGAGGAGGGATGCACGGTGCCAGCACCCCATGGCGAGCGGTGGTCCCAGCCCTGAGCCCCACATGGGTGCCATAACCCTCACGGAGTCCCTCGGAGGTGTCCTGCCTTCCTGTAGGCCAAGCGTGGGGAAAGGCAGCGCCCCAGGTGCCGTGGTCCCCGTGGCTCGGCTCATGGGAGCTCCTCATCCAGCCATGGATGCTCCCTGGGCACCCGCACCCCGAGCCTGCAACTCGCCACTGGCCTCAGCGCTGGGTGAGGGTGGGAGTGGGGGTCCCACGCTCCTGGGGGGTCACAGTGGGACCAGCAGCTCCAGCCCCACAGCCCCGAGGTTTGCGGGGGTCTCGGGGAGCTCAGCCCTGCTGCAGTGCAGCTCTGGCAGGAGCTGGCAGCCCTTTGCCGTGTGCGGGGACTCAGACTTTCCTTCAACAGCAGTGAGCAAAGGCAATGTCACGCCTGGGTAAAAACCACGCGGGGAGAAAGTTCCCCCGAGGCTTAACCCCGGTGCTAAAAAAGCTGGACCCCCTCTGCTCTCCCCCTTGCCGGCCGGGCTCTGAGCACAAGCAGGTTTAGCAGCAGAGGAGGAGCAGGAGCCACGGCGCTGCTTTACAGCAGGACAAGCAAAGCACAAAGCCTTGACCAAGGTTATTCCAGAAAGTCTGTGGCAGAGATAAGAGCTAACGTTCCCCCCTCCCCTCCCCGCCAAGGCTCCAGCTCCCTGGTGTGTTGCAGCATCTCCCTGCTCCGTCAAAGATCCCCTTGAAATCTCCTGGCCATTGCAGGAGGACTTCAAGGCCAGAAATCCGAAGCCCAGCACCCCAGCCCTGAGCCGAGCCAAGAGGCACCGGCTCGGCCGCCGCTAAATCCCCACGCTGGCTGGCTCAGCCCGGCTGCTCCAGTGCCAGGGCACAAACCGTCCCGGAGGAGGACGTTACCTTTCCCGGAGCCCGCTGCCGGGTGAGCTGTAAGCACAGCCCCTCCGGAGATGGGGCTGGGGAGGAGGAAAGGGCACCAGGCACAAAGCAGGGACCACCGAAGGAAAGCTGCAGCCAGAGGATGACCCTTTAGCTGCTGGGATGCTCCGTAGAGCAAGGTCCAGCGTATGCCAGGGGATGGGGAGCTGCGCTGGCAAGAAGGAATCGGAAAGAGGAACATGTCTCCTCTCCAAATCCTCCCTTAAATGGCAGTTCTGCTGCAAAATAGGGTAGGATGGTGCTCAGTGTTTGTTTTCTCCGCAGGACCTGCAGAGTCAGGCTGGGCTCCTCGCTGACACAGCCCCGCAGGAGCAGCTTTCTGCAGCCCCAGCTCTCGCAAACATCCCTGCAGAGGCTTCTCTCAGTGCAGGGACTCGGGGCAAAAGAGAGGAGGGGAATAAGCATCCAGCTCATTCCCACCTCGGCGTTCTGCCCCTGCTGCTGGGGCTCAAGGCAGCAGGACGGATGCCAGGGGGACCTGCGAGCCCTCACTGTGCACCAGGAGATGCAGAGCCAGAGCCCCTGTGGCCCCACACAGCCCACGGTCAGGGGATGAAGCTAGTGATGGCAGGAGCTGGAGCAGGGGGTGGCTCTGGCCATGCCTAGGCGAGCAAGGACACTCCTGTTTGCTCCCCCATCCTAAATTCCCCGGTGCCTTGGGAGCTCCCCCCGGCCCTGCCTGCCCCGCGGGCCCCGCAGCAACCTCAGCAGCCAGGAAACGCTGGCAGGAGCAAAAGGGATTGAGAAACTGCAGGCAGCAGGATGAGACACGAGCCAGCACAAGCAGGATGTGACTCGGGGGTGACGGGGACTGCCGGAGGGGTGTCACCAGGAAACGGTACCTGGGGCCCATCCTGTACCCTCCCTCCCGCACTCCTCATGGCCAAGTCCCAACCCAGCCCCTGCTCCCCACACAAGTCACCGGCTCCTATTTGTGTTTCACCACCTAAATTTTCTGGTAACAGCACAGTGAAGCCTTCTGCCCCCATCCACCATAGGGTTTTGCATTCCCACTCTTCCCAAGGCTGGCACCCAGAGCTGTCCCCTCCACCTGGGGCTGTCCCCACCACCCGGGCTTGGCCCCGGCCCCGTCACCCCATCTGCATGGCAAACCTGGTGTTTCCTGAGGTTTCTTCAGCACAGACTTGATGGCAGCGGTGGGAGGTTTGGGGTGGAGGGGGTCTCAGGCACTGTCTAGACCTTGTCCTTATCCTGCTTCAAGCCAGTTGTAGCGCTGCAGGAAAGCAGAAAGGAGAGGAGGAAGGAGGAGAGAAAAAACAGAAGAAATTATTTTTTTCCCTGTAAACACCCAGAACAACTTTGCTTTGTCTTTCCCCCAGCTGAGGATGGCTGGTCCCAAGGTGGCCCCTTCCATGCGGGTCCTGTCTTCACTGCAGCTCCCATCTCCTTGTCCCTCACCTGCCTGTCCCCTCTGTGCCATGGTCCCCTGATGGGGACTCCAGCACATCCTCACCTTTCATTGCTCCAACACGGCCAAGGAAAACCAATTCATCAACATCCAGTCCTGCAAAATCACCTGCTCGGGAGGAGAGATCCAACCCCAGGCACAAGCCATGGTACCCAGTCTATTAAAAGTCAAGAAGGGACTAGCAAAGGATCTTCTGGCCAATCCAAAATGCATTAAAACCCAAAGACCCCGATGGGTAAGACTGGACAGACTCACTGCCCTTGTGGCAGTTCACCCCAAATCAATCCCAGCTTCGTCTCACCCTGCTATGAGTGTGGAGGAGTTGACATTGCTCTGATCCCTCAAGCAGGGGACCCATTTTACTCCCTCCACTGAAGGATCAGGTCCAACTGAGGGCCTGGGGGTTCCCGGGGCCACCCCATGCTGCTGCAGGGCATGGGGCAGCTCTGCAGAAGGGGTATGTTTCCCTGGAGGGGGTGGGATGTGTCACCTCCCTCTCCTTTGCAGGGGAAAGGCTCACTCAAGTGTCACAAAAAGCCCGTGCTCAGCAAAGGGCTTTAGTTGGGTTAGTGCCCTTCCACCCAAGGAGTTCTGCTCAGTTCCCAACCCCTGCCACCCAGGCTCACCAGCCACCCCTCCACACGGGGAATTATTTGTCTCAGATAAGGAAAAATAGAGCAACGAGGAGATGGATCCAGCAGTTGAATCCAGTAAACCCCAAAGCTGGAACTGCTGCTTCCTTGCCATGGGACAGGACACCAAGGAGATGTCAGCCTGCTGTGGAGCAGAGTGGGCCCAGGACACCCAACCTGCTGCACCCCCTGGTAGATAAGGGCATCCCACATCCTTGCAGGAAGATGCGTGATGGAAAAGACCCTGTTACGCAAACAGCTCCCACTCTGGCCCACTGGGCAACAAAATCTCAAGGGCTCCAAGATGCTGCAGCTCTGCTTTTCCATCTCTCCATGCAGGCAGGTCAGCAAAGCACAAGGACACATTCCCAGGGGAGAGAAAGCTCCAAAGTTTGGGAGGGATAAATGGGAGTGCAGGCATGCAGTTTAGCCTGAAGGGCAGGAAACCCTCCTGGGGCACATCTCTGGACCCAGAAAGATGCAGGAGCACACCACCCCATCACAGCAACTCCTTGAAACATCGCAGTCACTCTCTGGGCAATACAATATCTCCAAGGTGGGGCAAAACCTTTATCCTCCATCCATGATCCAGGAGTGCCTCCATTGCCCTGGAAACATGGGCTGTCTTTCCATGGCCAGCTCCAGCCCTGGCATGGAAACATCAGCTGTGGGGCTCTAAGGGGACTTGCGTTGTCCTCTACTCACTTGGTCTTCCTCATCTTTCCAAAGGCTGAAGGGGATTTTGTTTGCTTGGTTTTTAAGGAATAGTAGACTTCCCAAAATTTGGAAGATTCAAAAAGGCTGAATCATCCTCAAACTCAGGGTGAAGTTGAAAAATTGTTTAGAATAAAAAAAAAATGAAATAAAGAAATACGTGTGTTGGGCAGGGGAGAAGGCTTTGGAGATGTCAAACCATCTTCTTCCATTGCTCACATGATTAATTGTATTTGGGCATTTTCTAAAAGAATCTTTTTGACTTTTTCATGCCAAAAAAATCTGTTTTTTTCAGTTCAAAAAATGATCTCAATGTAAAAGAAGAGATCTAGTTAAAATTAGGCAACCCCCAAACATAAAACTCAAAAAGCTTTCAGGTCAAATCAAATATTCAGGCTTTACCCAAAACAACTATTTGCGCTGGTATGGGGTATTTTGGGGGTTCTTTTTTTTTTTTCTTTTTCTTTTTTCTTTTCTATTTTGCCAGAAACCACCTCCTAAATCTCTGTTCTGGGTTGATGTGGTCTAATTCCCGCACCCAAGACATTCCCTTTGGGCACCAACTGATACTCTCCATTTATTTTCCCAGCAACATGGTACTCCATCAATGGGTCAGACCCACTGCAGTAACTGTCTTCTCCAAGAAGGATAAACACTTTGGCTGACCTTGCTCACAGACCCTCACCAAACCTCGAAACCCTGGTTACTGGAGGAGACTTAAGCCTCCTTAATAGTAACTCAGCAACCCAACAGCCACCTCTACTCTTACACTGGAGGAACCTCCTGTGGGGAGGGGAAACAGAGTCTCTTATCAAGACCTGCTCTCCAACCCAACCCAACTCAGATCAACCCAACCCAATCTTCTCCTTGCCACCACCCAGAGCCCCAGCCTCCATCCCCCACCACCCAGGCCAGGTGGCATCATGTCCAACTCCAAGCTCACCGTACAGCCATGGCCAAGTAGAGGGATTTAGCACCCAAAAAAGGCAGGTTTCCCTAAGGCTGCCACGGAGGAGGTTGCGGGGGGAGTGGGGGTTAGACAAAGAGATGCGGGGCTCCATTTCCAGCCCCCACGTCTCACCGCAGAGGCAATCGGTGGCAGGACCATGCCCTCCAACCCCAGGCAAAGAGGTGAAACCCCAGGAAAGTAGCAAACAAGTCAAGGCGTAAATACGGCACGAATCCACGGCACTTCAGCGTGGTTCGTTATCTCCGCTTAGACTGGAGTCGGTGGAGCCGGGTTTGAGAAGAGCAGAAATATCAGCAATTAAAGATATGTCGTGTCAAAAAAACTCTAAACTGATTAAAGTTGAAGGCTCCGTTTTCTTCTTTTCATCAGAGAACGGAATCAAAACCTGCCTGGAAAGACGCGCTCCCCCCGTTCCCAGCGCTCCGAAGGCAGCGCCTGCATCCGTCCTGCTGTGTCCCTGCATTTTAATTACCACCTTATTAATATTCATGAGGCTAGGCACTCAAGGGGGATTGCAGTCTGTCATTCTCTCTTTCTCTCTCTCTCTCTCTCCCCCCCCCTTCCCCAACCTCTCTCGGCTGAATCTGTGGGGTTGGTTTTTTGTTTTTTTTTTTTCTTTTTTTTTTTTTCTCTCCCTTCCCAACAGTTGGCGTGCTGCAGATCCCTGCGCAGCCCCGAAGGCGCCGAGCGTGCAAGGGGCTGCGGCGCAGGGAGGGCGGGCAGCAGGGCTCAGGGTGCAGGGTGGGCGAGCGGGTTGGTGGGTGGGTGGGTGCAGGATTGCCCCCCTCTCTCCTTCCGCCCCCCCCCGCATGGCAGCACCGGCATCCGAAGACCAAACTTAGGGATGGCGAGCGGCTCTGGGGCTTGGAGCGAGCATGTGTGCGTGCATATGTGAGCGCCGCGCACCCGGGGCGTGATGCCGGCACATGAGCAGAGCGGCCCGTTGGGGAGCGGGAGAGCGGGCGCACGTGCGGGCGGGCGTGCAAGGAGCGGGTGCGGGGAGGGGAGCACGTCTGCCGGCGCTCACGCCGGCGTGCACAGCTCCTGGCGAGGGCATCGCTTCTGACTTCCGGGGCCGTGGGGTAGGACCTGCAGGAGAAGAGCATGGCTGCGCGGAAGGGCGCTTGGGTGAACGCAGCTGCCCTCAACCCCCCACCCCACCACGTCTCCTTGGGGACTGAGCACCCTGAGCCCCAGTTCACCCTGGACCCTAGCAGGCACCCAGCAGGCAAGAGAACCATGGCACGGCCAAGGGGCCACCATGTCTTTGGTGGAGCCACCATGTCCTTGGTGGAGCCACCATGTCCAGTGGAGCCACAGCCTTGGCTGTCATGGTAAAGCAGGACCTAACGGGTCTTGCATGCACCCAGCAAGGGGGTGACCCCCCCAAGCTGTGCCCTGTTTGCTGGTGCAGCTTGCTGGCTGGGCAAATTGAGTCCCATTTGTTTTCTCAGGTCCACAGCGTTGGGGTGCCCTGGGAAGAGAGAGGGCTGAAAGCCTGGCTTGAGGGCACATGGAGGGAATGGGCTGACAGCAGAGCTGGAGGTAAATCGATTTTCTCATTCCTAAGTTGAGCAATGTGGGGTTAGCCTGCTCCTTGCTGCCATGCAGCGATTAACCCTTTCTATATTCATTACTGAAAACAGCAGCCACGTGGGCAGCAGAGAGCTCAACCACAGGAGGGCTAGGCTGTCCCCTCCCAGGAGGTCCCTGTCCTTCTCCGAGGGATGGCACTGGGGCGATGCAGAGCCTGGCTGCAGGTAGATGCCTCCATTGCCCCACACTGCTCAAAGCCATTGGCAAAGGGGCACACAAGGCTGCCCCCTCCCAACAACCACCAGTTGCAGGTTGGAGCCCACCTCCATTTTCCAGGGAGCCACAGCTGGACCATGGCCCCACCTTCCCTCTTGGCTAACACCACCCATAGAACCGTCAGGACCCCGGACCACCTTTGGGGATGGATCCTGCAGCCTCCCCATCACCAACCACCTGCGAGCAACCTGTCGAGAGACACTCCAACTCGGCGGCTCCCCAACGCCCCACTTGCTCAGCTCCACAAATATTTGAATTAAGGTCCCCTGGGGAGCCGCAGTCACAGAGTAACTGATTTCTCCTCCTTCATTATATCTCTGTGTAATTTACCGAGGGACGGCGGCGTGTGCCTCCGTTCGAGCGAATTCCCAGCAGGACTCCCGAGAGCTCACAAATCAGGCAAAGGCAAGGCATTAGAATATGAAAGGTGAGGCTGGTCTCCCCACCAAGACTCATCTCGCTCTTCCCCGGCTCCGCCAGCCCCGAATTGTGTTTTATTTCCGCCTGCTGCCTCTTGTGTGAGTGATGGGGAGGTGATGGGTTGGGGATGGGCCACGGGGCTGTGTCCCCAGCTCTGTCCACACCTCCTGCTCCCTTCTGGGCAAGACGAAGGGGAAAAGGGTCCCCTCCCTCTTGGCAGCATCTCAAGAACCAGCGATGCCGAGGGAGCCAAGGCACCAAAGGTTTCCAAGTGCAACCATGTCACCTGGCCCTAAAACCTGGCTTCACCCAAATAAGTACCCTGTGCCTCAGTTTCACATCTACAGAATAGATGCATCGCTCTCTCCATTTACTAGTTTAAGACCCCCAACATTTAGATGTTGGATGTCTATAAAAGTCACTTGATGATGTGGATCCATCTGTGTTACCTCTCCAGCAGGGAGGAGCTGGAGGACAAGTTTGCCAGCATGGCTCTATAGTTACCAGGATGAGCTCAAAGAGTCACCAAGGAGAAACAGAGGAAAAGGGAGAAATTGAGGAATTTGGACCAAGGACGCACAACTAAGCTGCTTGGTGTTGTTATTTTGTGAAATACGAGGTGGGAGGAGGCTGGTCTTCAGTGAACCCACCTCAGTCCCAACCCAATCCAGCCAAACCCATGGCCAACCACCATGTCTCAGACCTGCGTTGAGGTACCAGGGTGGGAGCAGGTCACCCCGAGAGCGGGAGGAGTTTATTAGTGGTGGCTAATGGAGGACCACTGGATCTCTTGCGTGTCTTTGCAGCATCTATGGGCTGGGTAGGAGTTGTCCCTCTGCAAACCACCCAGCCTGGGCCACCACCAGGGATGTGACACCAGGGTTAACCGCTGGCCAGGCTCGGACGCAGCGATTTCTCTGTTCCAGCTACGCTGCAAACAGCGGAGGGCAACATTTTGCTTCCTGGAAACCCAGAGAAAGAAGTATTTCTGAAGAGCTGCAGCTCATAGGCAACCTGTAATGGAGATTTCAGAAAACTGGGTGTTCCCCTTTCCACCTCCTCTGCGAAGACAAAGACTTGGCAGATGGTGGTGGTGCTTCGCAGGGCTTCTGCTTGGCTTTTCTTTGAGAGTTGGGTGCACTAACCCTCACGAGGTAGGAGCGATGTGAAATCTGCCCATCCCTAAATCCACCCCTCCCTGGGCTATCTCAACTTCTCAGAGCTCTTCGAGCAGGCTGACTTAAAGACCTGGGGCTGCTCAGCCTTTAACAAAGAGCTCCTTTCTCCCCTGTCTTTGCCAGTCCTTGGAGTTAAATAGGCTGCGCTGAAACCAAACCAAACAAAGCCCCCGCAAAGCAGCTCCAAATCCCCGTCCCTTTGCCAGCGCTCTGGATTTCCCCCCGAGCCTGGGCACAGAGCTCCCTGCTCCGAAAGGCAGGCGTGATGGGCTGAAGCAGCGAGGTTGAGGTTGAGCCCTATGCTTCTCGCTGCTGGGCATCTGTGGGAGGTGACAAGGAGGTGTCTGGCAAGGGGGGGAAAATGTGCCATGGAGCTTCTCCAGCCTCTGCCTGCAATACCCCTGCTCTGGCAGATTTGCTCAAGACTCTGGCTGCGCTGCTGCCAGGGCCACGAACCCCTCCAGAGCCACCCAGGAGCTGCCCTCGTGGGTGCCACGTGGCTTGGGGTCCCCAACGGGACCAAACACGCTGCCTGACCCAGGCACGTGCCACCGGACACGTTCACCCTCTCCTATTTTGGGGGGCACCCCCCCATCACCAAGTCCTCCTTCCCCCCAGCATCGCAGCTACCAATTTGCTGGAGCAGCTGCCTTCCCCGAGCAGGGAGGTGATGGCAGATGGGGGTCTCCATCAACCCGGGGGGGGCGGGGAGGGGGCTGGGTGGAAATTTTTGGCAATGCCAGCCCCTGGAGGGGTTGCTGGCTCCCAGTCCCGGGTGTGCACAGCGTGGGGGTCCGGGGGCTCTGTGTGGAGGCAGCTCGTGATCAAAGCGCCGAGAGCAGCCCCGGGGCCGGGGGGAGGCAAGCGGCTGGAGATGAAACGGAGCAAAGTTCTCCGGGTTCGGACGCGGGAGTTGGAAAGGATTCGACGGCAGCTTGGAAAAGGAGGAGGAGAGGGCCGGGAGCAGCAGCGTTCAGCAGAAAGGAATGTCCTGATGGGACGGCAGCCTGAACGCCGGCCAGGACCCCCCCCCCCCCCGCCTTCTCCTTCCCAAGGCTGTTTAAAAGCCCCGGACCTCTCCAAGCCCTTTAATTGGCGCTTTAAAAAACTTCCTTGTTCCTTGACGCGGCGAGGTTTGCATTTCATGCCCAAAATGACTCAATTCCCCCTCTTCCCCCCCATTGCAAAAATAAAAAAATGAAAAAATAAATTAAAAAAAAAAATCTCCTTTGAAAGATTTGCTAGAAGCCGGCTCCGTCCCCTCCCCACCAGCCCCAGTAGCCCCCAGCCCTCACCCCACCAGCCTCTTGTGTGTATTCTTGTTCTCCCCTAATAATCCACATCCCAGCTGCCTCCCTCTGCCTTCGCCCTCCTCCTCCCTGCCTCTCTCGCTCCCTCTTTCTCTCTCCTCCCCCCTTCCTCCCCCTTTCCATAACTCAAAAGCTTGTCAGGCTGGTTCCAGACTGCTGGCGCCAGGCTTCACTCCAGGAAAAAAATAAAGCAAAAGAGAAAGGCATGCAAGGCAAAACAGCCCCGCCACATGAACACACATCAAACCAGCCCTTTATCTCCCCGGAATGCTCTCCCCGCTGCAGAGCTCCCTACCCCGGCCCGACACGGGTGTGCTCGCACGCCGAGGCGCGCTCCCCGTCCCCGTAACCCTAATGCAGCACTGCCAGGCTGCAACGCACACGCCCCGGCAGAGAAAAAGCGAAGGAGCAAATACAAGATCTATTATTTATCAGCGTTATCAATTATTTAGAGCCCCGGCGCAGGGAAGGGGTGGGGAGAGGAGGCCTTGGCGGAGGCGGCTTTTACCCCGGCAATTCAGGCGTGGGGGTTCTGCCCGGACCCACCTCCCCGCTGTCCCCCGGCTCCTGACCTCCAGCAGGATGATGGGGTGTCTCCAACGCCGTCCCTTGCATCTCACCCCACTGATATGGCGTTGTTTTTTGCTTCATGCCTTCAGCTGAGCAGGGCTCCCCCCCACCAGCAAGCCCTGAAGATCCAGCTCCAGAAATATCCCAGTCCCGGAGGCATCGGACCTGATGCCCGAGGGAGGGCTGCACGAGCCCACATGCAGGGTGGCCACCCCAGGATGAGGGCTCTCACACGTGGGGACCCAGTACCTGCCTGCTCACCCAGGGAACTGGCCAGCCCCCAATAATGTGAATTTTGGCATCAATATTCACTTTCTCGGGCACTTCCAACAGCATTCTCCCTGTTCGGTAGTGCATGTCTCCATCCCACCTCTCCCCACAGCCTGGAGGACGCACCACACTGTTCATCACCACCCCCAAACTGCAGCAGTGGCCGGCGAAGGGCTCTGGAGCCCCAAGTCACCCCATATCCAGCCAGCCCTGATGGTGCTGCATGGGTGCAGGGCAGGAGGGGGAAGGTATCCATGCCTCTCCTCCTCATGGGGGCTTCTGGTCTTGATCCCAAAAGATCAAAATCAACACCCCAAACCCAAGACCCAGCCCAGACTTCAGGAGGAAGCCCACACCAGACTATGCAGCCCTTTCCAGCTCTGTTTTCTCTTGGATTTTGGAGCAAACCCCAGCCCACCATCTTTGTTGATGCGGCTGGCAAAGGGCCGCAGTCACCAGGCAGGTGACACTGATGGGCACGGGTTCATCCATGGGCCATTGCTGCAAGCTCCCAGATGGCTACCGCAACCTCCCTGCGAGGTAGCCGCCTTTCAGCAGCAGATCGCACTAAAGTAGCTACAGTGGGAACGTGTGATGAGGTGGGTGTGCTAAGAAGATTTTTTTTGGCAGACTTCGGGATGACTTTATTGCTCACAAGTTCTCGAGTCATGGCTGAGTAACACACTCATCGCATGTCTGAAACACAAAAAAAAAATAAATCCCTTACCCCAGCACAAAATAAATAGCCTGGACAAAGCCTGTTTGCTTTGCTCCCCTTCCCCACTCTGGCTTTGCACAGCCGGGGGCGGCGAGGCTCCCATGTCAGCTGCCTACGAGCCCTGATATTTCCCCTGTGGTTTGGGAAGAGAAATAGGCGGTGGGTCCCGCCAGATGCAGGCACGAGCACCAGTCCCTTCCCAAGATGTCCCCCACATGTCCCCTTTCCAGCCGATAGATTTGGTACCTAAGGCAGAGCAGCGTCGTCTGCTCCATTGGGGTCTCTGGGAAACTACTTAAATTTGGGCAGCTGAATCAGGCCCACCAAGGCCAGACTTTCACAGCGGAAGGTGCAACCTCAGCGTGTTTTCTTCTCGGGGCCAAGGGCTCTATCCCGTGGTGCCACGTCCCCGGCCAAGTGGTGTGAAGGCTCCTGGGCTGGGTCAGGTGAGATCCTCAGATGCACCATGGAGGATAAATTTCTGAAACGCAGTTGCCGGTTTGGATGCTTGTGGGTGCCAAAAGGGTGCAGAGAGCTGTGTTGTCTAAGGACAGAAGCATCCCCACCTCTGGTGCCTTCAACTCCAAGAAACCAGAAGGTGCTCTTGACAAGCAACCAACGTATTTCTAACCTGGAAAGAAAACTGTCATCCTCTGCTCCAACCGAGTCAATGGTGGCTGATCAACTCCCTGCAGCAGCTCAGAGTGATCAAATACCTACCTGAGGCCATGGGCACAAAGAGTGAGCCCTCCTCTTTCCCAGGTAGGGAAATGAAGGTGAAGAGGAACAAAGCAGCTTCTCCAAGTCACTTAGGAAGCATTGGTGGAGAGCTGGGAACAGACCCCAGGGCCTGAGGATTCTGCTGTGCTGCTCCTAAGTCCTCACATCCACCCTGACCTACCCCTGGACCCAACCCTGGGTCAACCCAAGCCCCAGCGACTTCTGGAGCCCCTTCTCCACTGGAGAGAGGAGATGGTTGGGAGCATGAGCCCCTCCAGATGTTGGCTTTTGGGTGTCAAGAGCTTCATGAGCTCCTCTCCAGCCCTAAAGTAAGAGTTCAACTGGGATGGAAAAAATCTTTCCCTTGAGTAAAAAAATAGTAGGAGTTGCTCTCTGCCATTCACTGTCCCAGTTCTCCCACACCAAAAGCTAAGGACAGAGGAAAATTAGTTGGGAAAAGGGTGAAACAACCAAAATTATTAATCCTTTTCCAAATTAATGGGTTCAAAAGGGATGTTTTTGTAAATTTTCTACTACATTTTCTTTTTTGTGTTATTTTGAAAAACAACAGTCCAGAAAAAAAGTCCTGATATTTGCTGTTGTTCCTCCTGAAAGAGCATATCTTGGGAAGGAAAACAGGGAGGCTTAGGGAAGGGAAAAATTTCACTAAAGATTGAGGGGGGAAAGCAGAAGGCCAGGAGGAACCCTTCACTTAGAAATGTCACAGGCAGTTTTGCGAAGAAGAGAAAAATCCCATTATGTTGAGAATTTTTCACGAAAACTTTGTGTTTGTTTTTTAAAGGCTGGGGTTTTTTCCAGCTAAAAATAAAGCTCCACATGCAAAAAAAAAAAAAAAAAAAAAGTCAGCCATCCCTGGGCACAGCTGAGAGCGCTTGAAGGGACAGCAGCTACCCTGGGACGGCTTGTGCTGCTACTCGACAGGCGGCCCTGATCGTGGTGACACCGCCGGCTCTCGCTACGTGCCGGGGAAGGTTGGAAGGACGCGTTCTGCCCCACGCTGCCTTTAAACAAACTCGGGGAGCCGGGTCGTTGGTGCAGCATGGTGGATCTGCAGCGAGACAGAGCTGATGATCACCAGATCGGCGCCGGCTTCCTTGCAGCCAGCGCCTGGCACAAGGGGATACGGATGCCCCAGAGCATCCTTGGCCACCCCTGGCTGCTCGGCGACTCCTGGCCGAGCTCCAGAGCTCCCCACAGGGTGCATTCAACTGCGATCCCCAACGGGCACCTCTGGGAGCCCCGACACAGCCCATCCTGGGGGCAAAGCAAGAAGCAGGACCCCCGTTGGGGCAGAGCATGTGGGTGCCGCGGCCGGTCCCAGCTGTATCCTTTTCCCATTTCCCTTCCATGCGTGCAGCCGGGCTCCCCGCCCCGCTGAGGTCAGCTCCGGCTATTCTCTCCCCCGTTTCCCCTGCTCCTGCCATGCACTTCCCGTCTCCCTTTGATATTTCACCTTTGCTGCGTCATTCCCCCTGTGCCATTTTGGGGTTTGGCTTCACGTGGACGTGCTGTGTCCCCGCTGTTGTTAAAGAGTCCAGCCGGGGGCCGAGCCTCACCTCGCCGTCGGGGACCGCTTGTGCCGGGGAGCACACAAAATAAGCCGGCTTGCACAGAGAAGCGCCCAGCTGAACAAGGAGGAGCCCAAAAACTGAGCTTGCACCAGCAGCCTCAAGCAGCACAACCCTAAGAGGGGGAAACGCCATGGAAAATAATGAGGAGCTGGGAGGAAACAAAGGCTGGGCAAGATGGGGAGCGTTTCCAGCAGATGGAGGTGGCCAAATCTGGCGGTCTGCTCACAATGCTGGGCTTAAGCAAAGCTGAGTGGGACCTGGAGCTGGCCTGGGTCGGG
>JAOXNO010000008.1:6241233-6259055 GCA_028565335.1 Limnodromus scolopaceus
GTGTCACCCTCCCTGTCCTGCTGTCCCTGTCCATGCATGTGGACTGGTCTCTCCTCATCATCTTGCCCTGGGGGAGGAAGAAATCCAGCTGAAGGGAGCCCAGCGTCTGCACAACCCCATTGGTGACGGACCAACACCAGACGTGATATTCTCCTGCTGATTTGCCCTTCCACCTTGGGAGGCCAGCAAGGAGGTACCCAGATGTCATCCCTCTTACAGCAAAGGAGACTTAGCAGAGACACAAAGGGACTTGCCCAAGGCCAGGGAGGAAAGAGAATCAGGCAGTGGAGCTGGTTGGACCCACTTATTTAAATTTCTTTATGACAAGTAATATCAGCTCTACCCCAGCAGTGCTACTGCCCACAAGGGACGGTCAGACGACTGCAACCGATGAGTTCAGGATGACCCTACGGTGGCTGCCCAGCCCTCAGGCAGAGCTTCCCCTGAGCATCACCAGAGATGCAGGCGCTGAGCACCTTCCCACCCAGCTTGTAACCCTCCCACCACGCAACACAACCAGCCCACGCTCTGCAAGAACCCGGGAAGAAACACTGCTTACAGGGAAAGGAGTGAACACAAGGTTGGGGGAATGCATCGGTTTAATTTCTGTTAGAACCACACCTTGAATTCGCCCAGCACAGGGCGTGTGTGGAACATCCCTAGGGGGGGTTCACACAACTCGAAGGAAGATCAGAAATGATGGCCTGTGAGGCAAACCCCACACCCAGTTTCAAATCTCTCCAGGTCTACCAGCAAATGAGAACCAAGACCCTGAGATACATGAGCTTGATTTCCCAGTTCCTGGAGGTTCACACCAGCAGCTGTCTGCAGGGATGGAGAAGTTTGGGGATCACCTCATCCCCATGAATACCATGCTACCCCAGCTGCCCGCCTCCCTAGCACCCCAAGGTGATGGGGGCTACAGCAGAAGAGAAATGAAATGAGAGGTTCCCTTCCCAGGATGGGAAGAGCCATTGCTGGGGTTGATGAGAACCATCCCATGGGAAAGAGTTTGCTCTTTTCCAAGAGAAATGGCAAATCCCAAGCGACTAGCCCGTCAGGAGGGGCAGGGAAGCAACCAAACCTAGAGAGGGACAAGACAGGAGAGGGAAAACCCAGCAAGCCCTGGGAAAAATAGAGTTTCCTTTCCCTTTGGCAAGGCCATCGCAAGGCAGGAGCTGGGGCGAGGAAGCCTTTACCCCCTGCCCGGGCCTGGCAGCAGCAGAGCCCACCAGATGAGATGCCATGGGAAGACGGGCAAGCACAGGCCCCCGTGTGATCAGCTACAGCGAGCGGCAATTCCAGTAAGTTTACACCCGGCCTGCATTTGGTCCCAGGGGCGTTTTACATTGAGAGCATCCCTGGAAGGGAAGATTCGCTGCCAAAAAGCCATGAGCTCCGCCTGCCCGGATTTTGGAGGGGAAGGCAGGTTGTTTGCATTTCCAATTTGGCTGGGAAACTGGAAAAATACAGACCTGAGAAGCCAATTCCCCCCAGTCCATCACCTCCCCCAAAATCCAGCAGTCTCCAACTCAGAAAGATGCTGGACTGGCACCGGTGGGGACCCGTGCTCTGCAGCAGGAGACTGGGGACCTCTGGATGCATGATGGCTCTGTGGTGGGCATGGACCAGGGGCAGACTTTTGGAAATGGAGCTGAGAGAAGAGCAAATGTGCCAGATTCCACCCTAGAGACACCAGCCTGATCCCTCTGTCCGCTATGGAGTCCTTCATGGGACCTGGTGAGGAAAAAGCCCCTCAGAGCAACACCCGTGGGTTTAAATAAATAAATACAATTCTGCTGAAAGGGGGAAAAAAAAAAAAAAAAAAAGGAAAAGGAATAAAGGATATGCCTCTCCAGCACCTCCTCCCCTCCCAGAAACCTGTGTGCTATGCAAATACATGCAAATGAGACATGGAAGGGGGGATGAAACTGGCTTTCTAAACCAGCGTGGTTTTAGACTGGGAAGCGTTGGAGGCAGCTTGCTGGAAAGTTGAGGCAGAAATAGCTACGCCATGAGAGGGACAAGCAATGACGACTGGAGTGTACATGTCCCAAAATGCCTTTGGCAGCGGGATCGGCTCCCGCAGCACCAGCAAAATACAGCCCCAAATCTCCCCCTCGACACCCTGGTTCGGCAGCCAATCTTAAAACTCTCCCCAAATCCCCCTTCCCTCCAGCCCAGGGCTGTAAACAACAAAAAAAAAAAAAAAAAAAAAAAAAGAGAAAACTTGCTTTGCTGCTGTTTGCAATTTCCCCCCACGATGGGATGGCAAAAAGCACTGCAGTGTGTGGAAACCCGGGCAGCTCGGTCCAAAGCAGGGGACAGCCACCATGGGCAGCCCGGGGTGATGCTCCCCAGGGTGGGCACTTTCCCCGGGGACTGCTTACGGAGTGACATCTTTCTTACATGAAGAATGGGATCGTACAAATTCCAGCTCGTTTGTTCCAGGCAATTTATCCACCCAAGTATTGCCTTGTTCGGTAACATTTTCTCAAGGGGTTTCTGCAGAGAAGCAGGTGAAATCTAGAAAGTCTGAAGGCTTCGGGGTGTAAACACCATTTGCCTGAGCAATGCTGCTCACGTTGATAGTCAACGCCTGAATGTTTTTTGCTCAGAAGCAGGAGGGGGTTTTGTGTTAAACACTCTGTACTCAAGAACAGACCTGGCTGGAGCAAAAGCCCCTTTCCTGCCTCCTGACCCAGCGCAGGAGTTTTACAGAAATAGCACAGATGCTCTGAGCTCAATGGAAAGTTTGGGATGGACTGCCAATGTCCCTGGACCACAGCAGCCCTGCAATTTCTGTCAGCATCCATGGGATGCAGCTGGGAAGTCACCCCCCACAACTCCAGGGCTTTCAAAACCCACTCCAGGCGCTGGAGATAGGGGGAGAGGACAGGGGAGCAGAGAGGGGACGGTATCGGCACCGTCAGAGTAGATCTTCATGCTCGTTGAGACCGAGGGTGTGACATGGGGATCTGCTTCACATCCCACAGTGGGATGTGGAGGAGTAGGGCATCTGCAAAGGGCACTGGAAAAGCCTCTCTGATGCGAGTCCATGCGAGATGGCCACATGCGATCACCCCTCCAGCGCCTCTGCCACCGCTTGCAGTCTCAGCCTCCCCCCAGGAAAGTCACGGCGCCGTGTTGAAGACAGCTCCCACAGCCCCGCATCTTATTTTGCTTTTCATTTCGCTTTACCTGTCTCATTAAAGGCGATCTCCAGCGACTCCGACACCAGTCTCTAGCATGGCGGGCGACTGCGTTTCCACCGTTGGGTTGAGCAGACTGTCAGCAGTGACAGCCCACGTGCAGGGGTGCCACACTGTCGTTCGGCGGCGCTGAGCAGGGAGCAGAGGCACCTTTCATCCACACGCTGCAAAATACCATGCACTCTGAGGTTATAGGGTCCGTCCAGCCCCGTCCTGCACCCCCCAGCCACCCCTGACAGATACCATGGCTTCAGCATCACACATCCTCTAGACAGAGGTTCATTACAGACCTGCTTGGCTGCAGTATCTTGAAGTCCAGCACCAGCATTCCAGCTTCCCTGGACAATGGATATAAATCTGGACCATTCCTATGCCACAAGCCCGCTTCCTTTACTTGACCTGGTCTATAACACAGGGACAAGTTTGAGCATCTTTGTCATTGGTGTTTATTTGAGGCAAGAACGAAGCTTCTCTGGCTCTTCCCTGTGTTTTTCTATCCTTTCATCTGCCCTTTTTACTGTGTTTCCCTGACACCTCTTGGGAAGCTGCCCTGGCACCTGGGCTCTGGCAAGCGTGTCTGCTGTCTCCGTAGTCCCTCCAAGCACAGCACTGCTACACAAACCTGTGGAGCACAAAAAGGCCTGTGCCAACAGCAGGTTGTGACTCTACATTAAAAATACAGCCTTAACCCACCTCCCTGAAGAGAGAGGTGCCATGAAAGTGTTGTGGGGTGGTGAGTCCAGGAGGTACTTGGCCAAGGGAGAGGAGCTGCTGCTCACCCAACATCTTCCCGGTCCCTTCTCCAACTCCTGCTGCTCCCATCCGAGAGCTGCTTATTTCTCCCCCCTGCCCACGGCAAAACCCTGCGAACCTGAAGAATAAAAGGTGCAGACTAGCTGGGATTTCAAATTCTGCGATTAAGGATGGAGGCAATTTCTCCCCTCCCTGGGCTGATAGAGCAGGCAGCAGATGAGGACGGCTTTTTTGCGTGCTGCCAGCAGCTGCGATAGGCGCTTCTGCCGTCACCAAGCAGAGAGATTATTCTCTGGATCTCCCGGGCTGTTTATCAGGAACACTCACTGCTGCAGCCGCTAAACCAGCTTAAATACCAAAATTAAAAAATAATTAAAAAAAAAAATAAATCTTTTCTGTAACCGCAGAAGGGGAGGGATTGGGGAAACAGAGGTAAATGCACTGGGGAGGTAAATTGGGGTCTTAATAAAGCAGCCACATTGCCAGCTCAGGAGGGGCACAGGCAAAACGGTCTCCACAGCCGCGGGCACCGAGATCCCTGGCTGGAGGGAGGGAGCAGCAAAAGCCGCTGGCAGGGGACCCAGGGACCTGCCTGGAGCCGGCAGCTGCCAGCCCCGGCCAGCGGGCACACTGCTGGGAAGCCAGCGGGAAGATTTTGCAGGACTGAGTTGAGGGTGCCTACGCTGGCACGTCTCCCTGGGCCTGCCTTCAGCATCACGGGGTGGGGAGCCATTGGGAGCACGCGAGGAGCAGCAGCTTCACACCACGGCCAGGGTGGCACGGCTCTGGTACCCGAGGAAGAGCAGCAGAGCGATGCTCCGCTCAGCTGGAGTGGGAGCAGCACGTGTCGGGGATAATAAATTGCATGAGAGTTCGGATCTGGGGACTGCACGGGAAGAAAAGGCACGAGGTCCGATTTCCTTGGGCATTCAGAGCCTTTGAAGATCAGAAAGCAGCTGAGTGCAAGGCAGGCTTTCAAGCTGCCAGTGCGGGTTAGTGGTGGGCCTGGGACTCCCCGGGGAGCAGAAGCTGTAGGATCCCGGCTGCCGGGTCGGATCCTGCCTCCTGGCTGCAGGAGCATAAACAGGAACAACTCTATTGGCACCGCATGAACACGCTCCTCGATGGGCCCTTAATTAGCACAGGGGTGTAAGTTGGGGAGCACCAAGCTGTTGGCTCAGGTCTGCCTGGGCACTCACTGGTTTTGGATTATCCCAAGACATTTCTCCATCAAATTCCACCCAGACAAGCCGCTCTGCTGGGGATGGTCCCGTCCCCTGGCACCAGGGGTGCAATTCCCAGGAGTGCCCTCTTTGGGCTGAGGGGTTCCTGCCCCAGTTCAGAAGCAAAGTTGGAGTCTCCAAGCTTCCCAACTGCTCTGAAATCCAGGATGACCAAGACCCTTCCTGGGGTCTCTGGCAGGCAGGGAACGTCCCAGCCACTTGCACAAAAGGTTAAGACCACTTTCCAATTAGAGAGGCAGGAGCCATCGCAATAAAGGTCTTTTGAGGGGATATTAATCAGGGCATCTTCCTCTCACGGAAATGCAAATCAGCAGAATGGAAACAGGAGTGATTAGAGCCAGGGAATAACATGGGCACTTCAACCCTGGCTCCATGAGCAGCAAGGGCCACAAGGGTGCAGGAGAGATGCCCCAGATGCTTGTGCCAGCCCCAGGACCCAGGCAGAGCCACGCAGAACCCGCAGGCTCCACCTGGGAATATTCAGCATCAGGTTTTCAGGTCAATGCTAGCGCCAAGGCCACAGGAATGGTGCCATTTACAGCAAACTAGCCCCCAGCTCTCAGGGTTCAGGATTTTGGTCCATCCTCTTGCACCCAAATCAGGATGGAGGCTGGAGGAGACCTGGGCAGAGCGGGCACGTTGGCCAGGGAACTGGCAGGAGAGATGGAGAAGACAGCAGTGAGGGCAGCAGCACCAAAGGATGTAGAAGGGAAGGAGAGGGGATGAAGAGTGAAAGGTGATGCAGAAAGGGACCAAAGTGTGGGCCAAGGTGGTGGGGTGCACAGAGCACCTCCCTGCCCCTGCCCGGGGAGGTGCCGCACCGAGTCCGGAGACGGCGCTGCTCCTCGCGGCAGGAGGCATTAGATCCAGCTGAGCTGCTTCAACGCAGCGTGCATGTAAATCAGCTGGACAGGCAGAGAGGAGAAAAACAAGGGGGATGAGATAAGAGGATAGAGAGAGAGGCGAGGGGAGGAGGAGGAAGGAGAAAAGGGGAGGGAAGGAGAGGAGCAGGTGGGGAGAGAAAGAGAAGCAAAGAGAGGGCAAAGGGAGAAAGGGAGAGGGAGGAGGAGGAGGGATGGGGAAGCAGAGAGCAGCAGGAGGGCAGGGTGATGGGCTGGGGTCAGTTGGTGCACTGTGGTCCTGCCCGAGCACATGCCAGGTTGGGGGTGGCCATGGGCAGGGGCTCCCACCGCCCCAGGCAGGGAGCATGGGGTGAAGGGGCTGGAGGTGCGAGATCATGACCCAGCCTGGGTGAGGGCACCCCACTTCTGCCCCTCAGCTTCCAAACCCTGCAACACTGCCAGGACCCTGCTGGGGTCTATGATAAAGCAGCACCACACAGTTGATTTTCCAGCCATGAGGAAGATGTCTAGCGGCCACAGAAGTAGCCAAAGTCTGCCATCCTGTAATCCCTCTCCTGCAAATGTGATTCCACCAAATCCCCTGTCCTGAAACCTGATGTGCATTTGTGATGGAAGAGCTGGTGGGTACCAACCTGGAGGTGACTGCAACTAGGGGGTGAAATGACACGGACACGTCCCTCCTCTAAGTCAGGAATATCTTGCAAAACACAGTGAGTGATTCCTGATAAATAATAACTGTGCCCTGTCTCTTTCAGTCAGGAAACTCAAAGCCTAAATATTATTATTGAGCCCCTAAGTTGAGGATCAGCAGCTTCATGAGAAGTTCTGGTGACTGGGCAGGACACAAGGATCTCCTGACATCAACACGCACTAAGCAACCAATGCTGATGCAAATGCCTTCTGCTGTAATCGTGACATCGCCTTTAATTACATAATGGATGAGGATGTCGCCACATGCAGAGTCCTGACGTCACCAGCAGAGCTGAAAAAAGGTCTAGAGTAGGATGATCAAAAAATGAGTCCGAAGGAGGAGGATCTCAGCCTGGAAAAGAAGCAGCCAAAGAAGAACATTTATGGCCTCAAGAAGGTGAGCAGAGATTGATTGCTTGCTGCGTCTCCCAATAAAAGAATTAGGAGATATTCAATAACATTAGGAGACAGCAGGTTCAAAAGAAACAAGAGGAGATGGTTCCTCTCGTGGCGCGTGGTTAAGCAGTGGAAGTCCTTGCCACAGCTCTCCAGGGATGATTAAAGCTTACGTGTTTACAAAAATCAACTAGACAAATTCATGGGAAATCCATTGAGGGGTATTAAAGACAAAATGCCACTGTGGCTCGGGGAGTCCCCGAGCTGCCACATGCTGGGGGCTGGGAGGTGCTGGAGAGATGTATTGGTGTTGGTCATCGGGGGGGGACGGGCAGGGGACAGCCAGGGCAAGGGACAACCCTGCACAGCTCCTTAGGCTGCACTGAAGATGTCAGGCGGTGTCTCCAAGCCAGCACAATGATGTCAACACATTCTCCATCACACCCTGGGCGATCCCAAAACACCAGCAGCCGGGTGTATGTACACCCCGGTCTTGAGGGGCTGCTGAACCCCCTCAGGATACAAAGTCCATAAGAGCAGGACCACGCAGCACCACTATTAATGTCACCAGTTTAACACAACACCGAGCCACCCTTAACCTCACCCGGTCCAGCACTGGGTGACCCTTCACATCACTTTGCCCAACACAGTTTCCCAGGATGCTGGACCCCACAGGTCCATCCCTCAGGAGCTTCCCCGTGCGCAGCATCCCTTCCACGCACGCAAGAGTCCGTGCACGTAGCAATCCCAATTAAACCAAACTACATCGCAGAGGGGCCTGGCAGCTCTGCATTTATCAGCCTGCCTGGAAGGGGCTTGTGCAAGCTGTCCCCCCGGCTGACGGATTAGACAGCAGACAATTAGGTTTCAGACACACACACACACACACACACACGCTCGAGCACACGCGAGCACACGCAGGCACACAAATCCTTTCTCTCCATCCATCTGCAAGGCCGAGGTGGCCGAGCCCAGCTGCGCGGCCGTCCGGTGCTTCTGAAGCTGCGTGCAGCTGAATAAGAACGAGCCCCCCGCGCCTCGGCTTTCAGCGCCCGCGCTCGCAAAATGAGCGAGAGGTCCCCAAAGAGATGACACAATTGCAATGGAAATTATTAACCCTTGGCGGGCCGGTTTCGCCGCCTCCTCCCACCGCCGCAGCCAGCCTGGCGGCGAACTCCCACTCTTTTGGGTTTCAAGGACAATGCTGGAACAAGCCAGCGCTCGGCCAGCATCGCAGGGAGCGAGCAACCTCCTGCCTCTGTGCTCCGAGGCGAGGTGGGCTTTTGTGGAGCTTTTTGTGGATTACTTCAGGCACATCCCTTCACTGCCAGGAGGCTCCCAGCTCCTGGAAGTGGGGACAGTGTCCCAACACGAGCACCACTTCTGCAAACATCCCACCATAAAGCATCCCCTCTTGATGCCCAAGACCAGAAAGTATGATTGCTACGTGCAGTCCCTAGGTCCAATGCAAGCCGGCGTCGCTCCTCACATTGTCCTTTCCAGGGGCTATCCAGAACAATAATTCAATATTTCAAAATTAATTGAAACATGAAATGGCTAAGATAGGAGCGGAACAAGCTGAGGTGGCTTCTCAAAGGCAAAGCCTTGCACGTCCGCTCTGGGAGAGGATTTCTGATGGAATCAACAAAACAATGGATAAAGGGAAATCAGTAGATATAATTTATTGGGATTGTCCTAAAGCCTTTGATAAAATCCCACATGAGACGCTATTAAGGAAACCAAGCATCACTGGGCGAGATGTAAAATATTGCCGGGGAGCGGGAAGCAGTAAAGTGGCACAAACCAGCATGGGAGGAGATGGTTAATGCCCTGCCGGGACGGGGGTCGGGGAAGCTGGAGCGTGGCCATGCTCTGAGCCCAACTCCTGCCAGCATCAGAGAGCCCCAGGAAGGCACCACTGCAGATGCTCAGGGCACACCAGAACCTTCACAATATACCCCATAAAGTCCCTCGCTCCTCATTCCTTGCTTCCCACTGTCTGTCTGTCCCAGGCTGCCTGTCCTCCTGTCTGGGGTGGGCTACAGGGCCCCAGCCTCCTTCCCTCCATCGCTCACACCTACTTGAGGGAAGATAAGCTAAGCATGACACCAAAAAGAACAATGTCAGCCCCTGGCCTTGCTCCTCACACTCCCAGCCCTTGATCTCCCCGTGTCCTTTCAAGACATCTTTCAACTGTCCATCTGGAGAGGAGAAAGCCCAAGGAGAGAAATCTCCCATCCCACATTAGGAGTGGGACATACTGGGGGAGGGAGGATCCTCCGGAAACACCACTCTCGGCTGCACAAAGAGCTTTCTAAAAACAACATCATGTTTTAATTTTTCTTGCAGTTAGTTTTTGAAGAAAGGGAGATCAGATGAGAAGAGTCCACCTCAGTGTCTGGTACTCACCTCACTCAAGCAGAGGATGCAGCCAGCTCTGAGACAACTAATGCCCAGGTAGAAACAACCACAAAGGTAACTCAGCCCACCCCTCAAACCAATACCAGCAACTTTTTGAGGTATGTTTTCACAAAATACAGACATAAGCCCTAGTGTTACAAGCTGCATCATCCACTAAAGTTAGAAGCAGCTCTCCAGATGCACTGGGGAACATCTAGATGTTTGCCAAGGAAGATTGCTGCTCTCCCTGAGCTCTGATTATTATTAGTAGCATAACAGTGAAGACATGAACATGGACCTGGTCTCACAGAGCACGTCATACAGGAATTTTGGACTGCCTGGAGGCTGCTGTGCTCGTTGCCTGTGAGCAGCTGGGTCACGCAGCTGGCTCTGCCCCATGCACAACCTGCTCCATCTCCAGATCCACCAGCTTTTCACCTGCTCCAGCAGGGCTGGCCCAGAGCCTCATCCCTCCTTTCACCAGAAACCAGCTCCTCAGTTTTCAGCCTAAACTTATTTGTGGCCAGTTTCTAGTCGTTTGGTCCTCAGCCAACAATATCCATCAGTGAAACAGCTCCTCTCCCGCCCCAGTGCTCTGTGTCCCCTGGTCTACCAGATCTGCAAAGCTGAGTTTGCAGAGTCTTGGGAGATGGGCCATTCACCGCTTCTCCTTGGGGACTTCACCATCATTTCATGTATCAATCCATAAATCACCCCTCCAGGTTTATCAAGGACCTATATGTTTCCCTCTGCAGCACTAAGCAGGGTACCAGGGAGAATTTTCTGATAACTATGCTGCATTTTCCTCTCCTCCTTTCATCCCATTACCCATAGTTATATCCCTTAGACCACTCTAAATAATTACTCAGCTGGGTGTTTATGACCTTCAGATATTTGTCCACCCCTGGTTTAAGTGAACCCGTAGCCAAGCTATGCTTAATACTTAGACTGCACAGAGAAATGCTCACACTCAAAACACTTTCAGGCTGTGGTGATGAAGTTGATAGAAAGGGTTGATCCTGCACCATTTGCCACAGCTCCGAGGCCATTTTTCAATCCCAGGCAGCTTTCTGCTCCCTTGATGCAACGTTTTCCCATTAAAAACCGCAATGCCTGGAAACCTCCTTGTGCATGCTTCCCCCCATCCTTAGCTTAGGGAGAAGGGAGCAAAGTTTATACGGGGTGGGTTACACAGAGGAGGTAGATATCCAGATAAAGCTCTCTGAGGAAGAGCCAGGTTGTCTGAAAAACAGTCCTTGGAAGTTACAGGGAAGGGAGGAATGGCCCCAGCCAGTCACGAGAGGAGCCACCCTCCAAAATAACTACTGACGAGACCAGGAGGACTCAATGCTTTCCTTTGTGCCAGGAGCATCACTGGTGTCGGCAGGGACGCCTGTCCTCCTCCAGCCGCCCAGGGACAAGGGCCTCAGTGAGGTGAGGGTCAGGGCCACAGCAAGGGACAGCGAGACTGGCCCCAGTAATGGAGATTTACTGCTCCAAGCCCTATTAGCTGGGCCATCTGGATACCAAGCATCAGCACAGGTTGTTAGAGACCGCAGCCTGGTGTCGTACAGGCACAAAGGCAGAGACAAGCGGGAGATGCTGCAATGGCTTTTTCCCATGTAGGAAGAAGGTGGGAGCTCCCGGAGGGTTTCTGCTGGAGTAAAACCCCAACAAGGGGAAGGAGAAAGGGAAATGCACACTCAGAGGCTGTGCAAGTTCTCGCAGATACCAACACAAACACACTGATGTGCACGGAGTGCATCTGCACCCCTGGCTCTGCGCATGGGTGCTCATGCCCCAGCACAGCACTGGCAACCACTGCAGAGGCAAGAAAGGGGAGAGGTGGACAGAGGAGGAAGAGGAGAAGGAAGCAGGACGAGCTCCCCATCCACAGCGCCGCCAGCTTCAGGCATTCACCTATGGTTGCCAAGCCCTAAACAAAATTATGAGGAGGGTTTAAAAGAGTTTATGTCTAAAGAGCACTCAGTTGGGGGTGGTTATGGTGTATCTTCTGGTTTTGATGCTTTAGGAGGTCACATTTCCCTTCATCAATTTTTGCTGTGGCCCCAGGAGTTGGAAAGACTACCTTCATTTTTTTTACTGAAAATGGAGACCATCTTGGGGCCACCAGACTCTGTGACCTGAACCTTTAAGGTAAGTATTTGCCATTGATAAAGCAAAGAGCATGGGTGGGTGGCACCGTTTTTATAGGGTAAACCCCCTAGGACCTGGCACTAGGACATATTCTCTCTTCTCATAGTCCAGCCTGGGTTTCTGTTCCTTTCCAGCAAGCATGGCCTCAACCGTCAGTCCTAATATATATCCTGCAAGAGGCCCCAGTCTGACTCATGGAGAGGAAATGACTCGCTGTGGTTATGAAGCATGACTTTCCCAAAGAGGAAAACAATCCAGCACATGAAAGAAAATCTCTTTCCTTCCTTAAAACTGGGCATCACCTCTTAGGAGACAACAGACAACCCAACCTGACCCACACACAATCTGGGAAGCAAAACCTGGCTTGCCTGGGTAGAAAAGTATTTCCACCAAATCTGTGTCAGCCCCTGGGACCTCCAAGTACCATCCCAGGTCCTCCATCATCGACGTGAGCCTAACCCTGGACCCATTTTGGTCCTTTTTGAGTGATGTAGCTGCCTCAAAACATTCAGCGGGAAAGGGAAGAGACCTGGCCACATCCACCCCTATGAAGACCATCCATCACACATTCCCTTCAGCCCCCTATGCCAACATTGCAGAGAAATAACCCCCAGCTGCCCCCACCACCTCAACAGCTCCTCGGAGAGAGGCGATTCTGGCTCGAGAAAAACCAAATAGTAAGAGGGGAGGAAAGCAAAAAGAGAAAGAAAGGAAAACAGAAATAGGGCCGGGGTATGGGAGGCTGTTGGGCCGGGGCTCCTGCAGGTCTCAGCCCAGCACTGGGCTATTTTCTGCCTTTTCCTCTTCCTTGCCGCCACGTTGCCATGGCAACCCATCAGCTGAGCAGCTTTGCTTCCCGACTCTGCTTCCCGCTCCATGGGGAGTTTTGGGGGGTTTTTTTCCGCCCCTTCTCACCCTGCTTTCCTGCTCATACCCCACCATAGGGAGGCTCCTGGCCGGTGACTGGCAGTGCTGACCAGAGCCTTACAAGGGTGTTCATAAGATCCCCTTCATGCAACACAGCCGGGGGACATCACCAGCAGGACCCTCTGGGCAGCTCCCGCCAGCCCCATGGAGGGGTGGTGGCCTGGGAAACGCTCTCCCCTTTGGCATCATCAGCCCTGATGCCTCCAAACACGTCCCCTTCGCAAAGGGTAGGCACTGAGTTTTTGGGCAGCCACCCTGTAGAAAAGGTGCTGCCCTGGGACGCAGACCTCACCGGAGAAGCCCTGTGCAGAGCGATGGTCTCTCTCTGCCAGGGAAAAGTTAGATGAACACCATCCGGGTGTAACTCCTCCTGCCATGGTCCCTTCCAGCCCCATTTCCCAGGGCCCAAGGCAGATAAAACTCCCGCTAAAAAAATTAGCTGAACCAGAACCACGCGTAATTAGAATTAAACAGAGGGAGAAGGATGTGGCAAGGCCAAAATGGAGGATGCAGAGGAGCTGGAAGAGGAGAGAAGGGGAGGAAGGGGGAAAAAAAAAGCCTTTCCTGCTCTCAGTTCAGACAGTGTGTCCAGGTGTGACAAAAGAGCCCTCCACAAGGAAGAGGGGGTTTGAGAGCATCCCCTGGCATTTGATACCCTCTTCCACTTTGCATCACTGCTCACCTTTCACCCTTTGAAAGCCCCAACCCTAAACACAAAGGAAGGTCTCTGGCCGCTTGAAAGCCTGACTTTGAGACCAGATTCATCTCCAAAGGGTAATCTCATCCTCCTTGCCGAGCATTTGGCCCTGCCGAGCACCGGGCTGGCACATCCCCAGAGCACCATGAGCTCATCCCGCCTGCCCAGCTCCTCGCCAGGACAGAGGAGTCCCTCTGGGGTGTTTTGCATTGGGTTTGGTGCCTTCAGAATAGCTGTGGTTGGAAATCAGAGGCTGGGTTAATCTGACCCTGTCATACACATCAGATGTGCAGCAGAAACAGCCCTCCAGTAAGCGTTACCACGACATTTGGGGAGGGCGGTTGTGGTTTTTTTTTTTTTTTCCTCCTTCTTCTCTTTTTTATAGCAGACATCTGCAGTGGGAGAAGAGGGATGGAGGAGAGAGGAATGAGAAGAAACAGCAGTTCTTCCAACAGCCAAATCCCACGGACTCAAAGCCCCCCAAACCACTACCCCCAAATCCCAACTTGCTTGGGGTGAGACCAAAACCCTGCCGGAGAGGAGCAGAGACCGGATGGCTCGGCACAGCCCCCGGCACACAGTTATCCCTGCACACATCCATGCCGGGCTCCGCGTTTCTTTATACACAGAATCACACTGACTTGACTTAAGGTGCAATTTTGCAGCCTCTTGCTGGTGAAGCCGAGTTTCTTTCAATGTGGTTTAAGTCAATTAGGAGCAGGTTGAAGCTGAAGTGAATTAAGGCTTTCAACCCCAAATGCGAGCGCCTGCCTGGAGGAAAGGGGAGGGGAAAGGCAGCTCTGCACCACTTTTAGCTAATCCAGTGCAACTCAACCGATATAAATCCGAGAACAGACAAGGCAGCATCCTTTCTCCCTCCTCCTCCTCCTCGTTCTCACTTTTTCTCCCCCCTCCTTACTTCCCGCATCCTTCCCCCATCCCTTCCCTGAAGACTTTCTCTCCTGCTGTTCATCTCTTCCCTGCTTTCTCGGCCCCCAACTTGCACGAGGGGGCCGGGAAGCAGTTGGAGATCAAACTCCTGGCAGCGCCGAGGCATCAGCCGTGCTGAGAGCCCGAGACAGCTCCGGAGCAAGGAGGCAAAGGAGTGGGATGAGCGAAAAGCGGGTGGTTTTGGGTGCAAGCAGAGGAACTGCTTGCAGCCTGGGAAGCGTAAGGATTTAAGAAGGCAGGGGAGAGAGTCTGCTTTGTAGCACCAAGCACACACGGAGTCGCTGGGGTTTGCCCCCACACAGAGCAGCCTGTCTCCAGCCCCTGCCAGGATGCAGGGCAGGGCGAGCCGGGATGCTCGAGCGACTGACCTGATGGCTCGGGAACAGCTCGGCTGGCTCAAGGAAGGAAGTGCTGCATGGCAGTGGGCATCCCTTGCCTTCCGTGGGGACATCAGACAGTATTTTCAAGCCCAATTTTTAGGGTGTTTATAAGTCTGCAAGGTCTTCTATTAACACAGGAAGATGCATTAACATGGACGCCACAGGGTGTTTTTAAAGCCTCTGAAGTACCATTTTCCTCTATCCTGCCCCCCCCTGCCCTGCCAAAATCTTTAGTCTCCCAGATTAACATTTGGAAATAAAACCAGCAATAATTAATTTCTCCTAGACCTCATCTAGCTACTCAGGTGTCAAAGCCCCTGGAAGAAGGATGTCTTCTGTCCCTACACAGCAATGGCAGGGGGTGTGGGTAGCCCCTGTGTACACCAGGAGCCACCTCCAGCTGCCCTTAGCAGCTTCCCTGGGCAAGGGGAAGAGCACAGAGAGGATTCAGCAGCTCCAAGCCTGGGCTCTTGGACTGTGTGGGGTTTCTTTGCTGATGCCAAGTATCTGCATCCATCCCCAGGAGCCATGAGTGGAGTTTCCCCAGGAGGCTGGGGGAGAGGAGGAGGATGGCAGCCCAACCCCATGGAGCTGCTCAGGGGCTGTTTGGGGGATGGCAAAGCTCTGTGCAAAGGTACCTGCCACGCTCTCACTGCTACCAAGGACTCGCACATCACACAAACAACCTGCACAAAGAAAATGCTGCCAGAGCGAAGCCCCCCCCCACCCTGCTCTGTGCCACAAGCTGAGCTGCAAAATCCTCATCCCTGGGTGCTCTCTGCAAAAGGGCAAAGACACCAGATATTTCCAGCGATCCCTGCTGCAGGATGAGCCGGGAGCACTGTGCAGGTAGTCTCCGTGGTTCACGGCATTGGCTGCTGCCAGCAACGAAAAGGAGGAACTTTGGGGGGAAGAACAGAGCAAGCACAGTGGGGGGACGGTTAATTAGAAAAGCTGCCCAAGATGCGAGCATGCCAGACAAACTTTGGGATGTCCCTCCGCGCCTCATCAATGCAAACGAAGCAAAAAGGACCCAGGGAGACATCCCAGGCTCCCCGTGGGGTTTATACCCAGATAACTGGATGACAAGGCTGGCTCCCAGCAGCCCCAGGTGCTCCTGGCACCCTCCAACCCATAGCTGCAGCCTTTTAGTCTCCACCAGCATCGGCTCGGACAAAGATGTGGGAGCTGCTGCACACCAAACCTGCTGTGCTTGTAAACAAGACTCCAGAAAGAAAAGTGGTATGCACAGATTGATGTAAAGGAGCCCATGACCCTCCACAAGTATCTGTCCCATCTCTGCTTCCCTGCAGCCACCTCAGCATCCTCACACACTGATCTCCTCCTAGGGACACACAACCCTGATCCACCTTGGGACCGCTGCAGTGCTGCGCTAAATGCCTCAAAAATGCCAAATCATTATTTTCTAACTAAACATAGATTTTCCTCAACAGTCTCTGGTTGAGCATCCAAAAGAAGCCCTTTCCATGGAGGAAAAGCAGGAGGACCCAGCACTCTCTGCTTGGGGTCTGTGCTCCCATTCAGAAGGCATCGGGGTCGGCACAGACATCCCAATACCTGGGTGCCAGATTTCAGGAAGCTCCAGCTGGAATGACATGAAGCATGTGCTAAGGGTCAGAGAAGAAGGCTGGACACGTGAGACAGGAAGCCAGATCTCATTCCTGTCTCTGTCCATGACTTCCCCCATGACCTTGGGCAAATTCCAAGGGCACCAGATTTTCAGGCAACTTCTGCTCCCGTTTGAGCCTGCACCTACCCGAGTAGAGCCTGGTGAGGCAGGCAGGTTCCTGAGCAGGCTGGAAAGCCAAAGCCTGGTCAGCACCTTGGTTCCTTACCCTTCTGAAGGACATCACCAAGGCTGCCTTTCTGCTACCCCATTTCCAGCCGATTTGTCAGAGGCTCTGGGGTGGGAAGGAGATGCTTCACATTTGTGCGGCTCTGCAGGAGCTGGGGCAAAGTCTCTCTCCTCCAAAATGGCTTGAGGGAGGAGGGTCCAGGCAGAGAAGTGATAAAGAAAACCCTCCTTAGAAACCATACCAAAGTGTTGGGTGTTTGTACAGGGCCAGGGTGGATTCACGAGTCTTGTTCTCTCAAGGGAGGTCAGACATGTCATTTTGACACAGTGAAAACCTTCCAGACTGAAACCAGCAAGGCTTGCAAGGGACTTTGATTTATTCCCAATGCTCTGGGGCACCTGGAGCCCAAAGCTGCCCCAAGATGGGCAAAATTTGTGCTCCGAAAAAGCGCTGCAGATGCAAGGAACTCAGAAAAAGCAGCAGCAGCAAGAGCCCTAGATCTGCCAAGCCCTGGCACAGTGGACCAGGCTGGCCTTTGGTCTCTGCTGTGCTGTCTCCAGTAGTTGTGTATCTGTCACCCAGCACAGCTTTTTGGAGGCCCTTTGGGGCAGGGCAGCAGGGGCGAGCCACCACCTAATCCTGCAGCATCAGCTCCGACCACTCCAGCCCTGACAGCAGCAGCAAGGAGGAATGGAAAAATACAGAAAGGAGCTGAGTAAAGCTCCCTCGTAAAGGGGCTCAGACCACATTTTGGACCCTATTTCCCACCCTTGGTCCCATATCCCACCCTTGTCTTGACAGCTGCACAGTGTCTCCACAGGGAGAGAGCAGATCCGAGCTGCAAACTTTAAAAAAAAAAAAAAAAAAAGAGGAAAGAAAAAAGGAGAGAGGGAGCGAGCAAGCGAGAGAGTGTCTGACTACAGCCCTAAGGGCTGTCACAACAGATAAAACCTCAGCCAGGCTTCGCAGTTTGAGCTCCTGCACGCTAATGCACAGCAGAGCTAAAAATACCAACGTGTGGAAAAGCAGAGGCTGCTGTTGCTGCCTCTCAAGCTGATCGCGTGCTCCAGCTTCCCGGGCAGCCCAAAGCAGCCAGATGCATGGCCACAGAGGGGGAATTGCAACCCTGGAGAGGGGCAGGGGCACCCCCGGGGGTCTCCCCCACTGCCCAGCTCCAGTGGGGCTGACACTGCCCACACCATGCCATCTTGCAGCAAGGGCTGGGTTGGGTTTGTGCTGATGTGAAGTAAAATATCTGGGCCACGCGCTTTCTGCTCCGCAGGCAGAGCGGGATGGCAGAGGAGGGATGGAGCGGCCTTAGGGAGAGGGACCGAC
>JAOXNO010000008.1:6259155-6318674 GCA_028565335.1 Limnodromus scolopaceus
GGCCACGCGCTTTCTGCTCCGCAGGCAGAGCGGGATGGCAGAGGAGGGATGGAGCGGCCTTAGGGAGAGGGACCGACGTGCAGAGAATGGGGAGGATGGAGCCCACGATGAGGAGGAGGAGGAGGATGATGCGGAGAGGCTTTGCAAGATGGCAAAGAGGCAAGGACAGATCCAGAGCCCCATCCGTGGGACTGCAAAACAAGCAGCCCGGTGCTCATCCCTGAGGTCAGCCTCGTGTGAGATGGGAAGGAGCTTGTGGCCGTTTTGCTGTGCCATCTCCTGATTTATCCGGCCATCTTCTCTACAGCAATCATTACCCTATCTGAGACCTGGGAACGGGAACACACTTAACCATGCACTTAAATTCAAGCATGCACTTAAAGTCTGTTTTCTTCAATGGAGCTGAAGGACACGCTCAAGGGTTAGCATGTGATTAGCTGCTTTCAGCAAAGGTCAGTTATCTGAACCGGGGCTCGCTCAGGGACCCCTTCTCCCAAAGCCAAGGAGGACACTGGGGCATCTGAGCTGTTACATTCCCTCCTGCAAATTCAGACAAAGCCCGCTGCTCCTGGGGATGACCATCCCCAAAACGCTGATTAACACCAGGCATTGAGCCGTTGTCACACCTCCTGCAGCAGGTTTGTGTTGTCCCCATCAGACACCAAGTGGAGCAGCCGCCTGCCCAGAGCCCCCAGCTCTGCAGCCCAGGGAGGTCTCGGTCTAATTTTGGAAGCCATCAGGATGGTGGAGACTCAGATGGTCTCCCTCAGCTCACGGCCAGATTGCATCTCTTGTGTGCTGTGCACGCTCCCGCTCGGTCACGCAAGCGGGACGGACACAACCATCTTGTGGTCACTTCACCCCAATACCTGGAGCCCAAATTCGACCTGGGGACACCAAAAACAGTCTCCAGAGCCCCGGTGTCCTGGCTAACACAGCGTGCACTGCCTTCCTACACCTCACAGGTATCAAATCCTTGCCTGTTCATTAAGATCAGAGGAGAGGCTCCCCCTCCCCAGTCAGCACCCCCATATCAGCCCTGCATCACGCCTCCCACAGCGGCACTGACCCACCGGCAGAGTTCACAGTCCAGTTACCCCACACATCACCCAGTTCCTTTGCTACTCACAATAATACTCAAGACACCAGCACAAAGTCCCCACGGAGCTGTTCCAAGTCGCATTATCAGCACATTTGGCATTTTCATCATGCTTAAGACATGGTCCCCTACAAAAGGCCAATTTATCTTGAAAGCAAACCCTTGCCTTAGAGGCTGCTGTTTCCAGCAGGCAGCGGTTGTGCCAACACAGCCTTTGGGCAGGGTGGAGAGCCCTGCGAAACCCAACAGCATCCACAATGTCCTCCGCTGGGGCACATGGCCGAGGAAGGAACAGCAGCCCCAGCTCCAGCAATAACCCAAATTTCTCAGCACCTCAACTGGTTATTTTCACCACACCAGTGCAAGTCACGACGGCAGATCAGCTCTTGAATAGTAACTATTACTTAGATTAATTAATTGATGCTTCCACAGTGTGTTGAGGAATTAAAAGGAGGGGGATGATGAAGGAGAGGGCAAATCAACAAAAAGCGCTACCTAAGTCCAGAGGATGAACACCATGGAGGAAGAGAAGAGCAGGTTTTTAAAGTAATTACAACATCGGTATTTATGGAATAGGCCAAGAGGGTCCCCCCAAGCACTGACTGCAGCTGGGTTGATCTGCAACCAGCCCCACTTGCACAGGATGGGGCAGGAAAACTCCCTTTCTCATCCCAGCACAACCCATCCAAGCTGAGCAGCAGTCACTTGTCTGTAATTTGTTTTGCTGGATGACGAACTCCCCAAACATCAAAACTTTGGTTTTCCCCCCCCCCACTCACTCCCCCCCACTCATTCCCCCCAGCCCATTTCAAGGGCTCTCCCACTCTCTTCTTTGCTGCTCACAAGCACATTCATATTATATCTACACCAGCTATACAAGCCTTACGTACCACCATCCAACTATAACCCAGTGCTGGCAAATATCACGGCACCAGCACAAGGTGTCGCAAAACCTTTTGACTTCCACAAAGCCTCTGATCCCAGAGTCATGAAGTTATGAGGCAAGGAGGGGAAAAAAAAAAAAAAAAAAAGGAAAAACTAAAACCTCTTCTTTCATTAAAAAGGAAAATTCACAGCCCTCATGGTTTGAGGTAAAGAGTTGAAAATACGAGTTCTGAAAATAGGGCTGCTAGCCACACAGAAACTGGAAAGCACATAGAAATTAAGATTTTCCACACAAGTTTTACACCAGACTTTTGATCTGTGGGCAGCAACCAGCATTGCAATCACTCTCTTTATTTGCTTGCACTTGAGCATACAAAGAGGATAGTTCCCAACAGAGCAGCACTCACAAGTCATCACTTTTCCAAACAGAGTCAGCTCCAGCAAAAACCTGGTTGGCCATAGAGAAGCCTAAGCAGGAGCTGATTCCATCTAACAACCAGCCATGATCCCACTAACAAAAAATCCCAGGAAAATCAGACACCCAGAGCTTTACTAAGAAAGAACCCCTGCTGCAGTCCTACCCATGGCTCTCCAAAAGCCCCAATTCCTCACCTCTTTGGCTCCAAAGATCACCAGTAGCCGCCAACACTTCTGCTGAACCACCATGTAGCTTCATCGTCAAGCTTCAATGGAAAACTCTCTAGAGGCAGTGCTGCACCAGCTGTGGTCACTCAGGATGGTCTCACCTCGTTAGCACTCTTGAGGAACGACTTTGCACAAGGGAGGTAAAGGAGGATGCAAACTCAATTCTGGCCAGCTGATGCCCCAGGTGACCCCATGTTGGACCCCATGAGGCTGTTCGCCTTCCTTACCTGATGCTTCAATTTGGATTGCAAGATCTGTGAGACGAGGAGCATCTTATACATTGGTCCGGCTGCCTGCAGCCCCAAAGTGCTGCTCTAGCAAACGTAAAGAGCAGTTAGATGAGTTTCTAATAAGTATTATCAGAGTCATCACCATTAATGTGCCCTTGTTGGCCTTCCCGGTAGAGCGCCAAGAAAGAGAGTGGCTTTGGGCTTTCATGGCTTACAGTGTTGTCTCCATCGGGGTCACATCCACCAGCCAGCACAGGGAGGTCACCCCACAGCACTCCCTTTCCCAGGCTATGGGGCAAGTCAGCCCACCCCATTCACTTCTCCCAGGGTCAGTGCAACCCTCTCTGCCTCTGCACCCCATCTCCAGCCTCCTGCCTGAGACGTGGACAACCCAGAGTCATTTCAGAGGCGCATGCTGTCACCGGGGTGAAAAGCCAGGCATTTGGGCAATTCAGAAAACCCCAAAGCCTGCCTTGGTCCAATCTCCTAAAGATGCTCCTAAACCAGTGATGCCTGATGGTGCTGGGACAGGCTCCCCTCGCACACTCTTGTCCCGAATTCATCAGGCCTCTTCACCAGCTCCGGCCTCTTGAAATTCTGCACACTAATAAAATCCTAACTAATTTACATCCAAGATGGGGAGTGAGTGGCAGCTGTTGCTATAGAAACCCTCTCCTGAGCCTTGGCTCCTGGCTGCAGCTCCGAGATGAGAGACTGGAAGCCAGCTCGGTCCCCAGCCCCAATGGCATTGGGACATCCCATGGTGCCCGGCCAGTCCCTCACAGACTGAACCCAGTGATGCTGCCTGAGGTCCTGCTGCAGCAGGGGTGCACAGAGGATGTGGTGGCCACCGCCACCACCGCCACCAGCCAGCCCAAGTGTCCTGCCTTCCTCCAGGCCCTGCCTATTGCACCCTCCATCACTAAAGGGTCTTCCCTGCCCACCACCCTTCCCCAAAAACCTTCAGTCTCCTGGAGCCAGGGACCTGCACGACAAACCCTGCAGATTTGGAGAAGATAAATAGGACAACAAAGCAGAATTGGTCCCTGAGCTGCCAGACTTTGGGGAAACCTGAGCTGAGGATCCTACCAACAGAAGGAACATGCGCAGTGTGTTTAACACTTAGTGTGGTTATTTTTTTTCTTAAGCTGGACTGATGATTACTCAGTGCATGACCTATGGGGGGGTTAATGCATGAATTGATAACAGCACCTTACACAAGACCTTCCCTTGGCTCCGAGCAGGCTGAGTCCTGGTTTACAGAAGGAGCTGAACTTACAGCATGAAAGCTGGACCCGTCACCGGGGCTTCACTGTTCACCAACAGTTTTGCTGGGCATGGAGACATCACATGTCCATGGTGAAGCATCCAGGAGTGAGCTTCTTGAGCAGAAAAGCAAGCAGAGAACATCTCCGTGAGCAAAGAAAGAACGCAGCTCCCCTTTCAGTAAAATAACCGGTGGACCCAGAGAGACTGTCCCATCTCCCACCTTCATGCTGGAGCCAGGTGGTTCCACCATCAAGGGTGCTGGACCCTGAGCTCTGCTAGCAACACCTGGCCACAGGTCTGCTCACAGCAGCACATGAGAGACAGCCAGTGAGTAAATATATCTGGTCCCGGATCCTGCTCCCAGTTACACCCATGTGAAACTGGAGGGAATCAGTTCTTGAACTGACACATCAGCTCGTGTGTCAAGGACTGGCAAGCGCACACATCCCAGATACATGCTGGTGGGGTGAAAGTGCTTCCTCCTCCATGGACATATTCCTCAGGTCTTCCCAGGAGCAGGATCCAGCCCACAGCACAGGTGTTCCTGGGCCAACCTCCTTTTCCCTTGGCCAAGATGTCAAGGATGTGTGAAGGCTGCTCAACAGAGATGTCTCCCTCATCTTCTACATATGTGCCATGCCACGTGGGCACCACAAGTCCAGGATCGTGGGTGGTGGAAGGCTCCTGTCCCATCACACTGTCCCCAGGGATGGATGTCCCCAGCATACCTTGGGATCTATTTATTCCTCCCTCCAGCCCTCAGCTGCCTGCTCCATCACGCAGGGAAAAACTGACTCAGACCTTCCCGAGATAAGGCGACCACATCTGCAGCCCAGCTCCCCAGGAATGCAATCAAAATAGCGACTGGCAGCCCAGGCAAGGGAAGGAGGGGGCAGAATTTTTCACTGCTGACTCCGACCCCCTGATGGACCGTTGCCATGGAAAGCCAGCAGCCAGCAGCCCCAGCTGGGGTCCTGCTGAAGGATTTTCCCTGCTTGGCCTGAGGCAAGGGCAAGGGGAAGGGGGGGAAAACGCCGGGGAAGAGCTTGCATCTGGCTGCAACAGCCCTCCCCTGCTAGCAGGTGTGGAGCCCACTTCCCTCTTGGCTGGAGAATCCCAAGATGGTTTGTGATCCAGCAGCGGGCTCAGATGCTGATGGGCAGTGTTTGAAGCCTGGTGCAGGAGCACGGATAATCAACCCAATCAACCCAGCTCCGTAATAAAGACAGAGGGATCAAGGAAGGAAAAGAGGTTGTAACCTAAGACTGGGCTGCTGTCCTCGAGATGGTGAGGTCTCTGGGGCACCCATCCAGCTCCTCTCCCCTTCAGCCTGTTTCCAGTCCCTCATTTTTGCAAGAAGAAATAGGACAGTAATTCTTCTCCTGCGGGGAGAAACAATATGGGAGCTGAAGCCGACCACTTCCAGGCTGCTTGAGCAGGCTGACATTTAGGGGAAGATTTGTACAACTTTCTTATTGTGAAAAAGAACCCCACCACAGTCGGAGGTTGCACCAAGCTGGACACCGCGTAGTGGTTTCTTGCCCCAGTGCATTGAGGTGAGGTGGAAAAGGCTGGAGCTGGAAGCTGCCTACTTACACCAGAGCCTGGATCAGGCACGACGGAATCTGCTGCCAGCAGCCAGCACCCAGAGGAGCCGTCACCCCTCCCGCTGCCTCGCAGGGAGCTGGCAGGAGGGGACGGACAGCTGCTTCTCCATAATCATTTCTCCACCACTGACGGCATGCTGGAGCTAATTTTCAGAAGACACCTTGGGAAGAAGAACGCGTTTACAACAGCCGAAGCACCAGGAAGAGCATCTCCTTCCAGAGAACCAAAGATGCACAGCAAAATAAAATGTCGCTTCTGGTTAACCCTTGCCTGTACCTACGCAAGCAGTATGAAAGTTGTGGGTCAAATCCTGCCCACGTTCACAATCTCGTCGCTTTGCCAATTGTCTCAGCAAGAGGGGGAAGGCGACTGGCTCTTCAGAGACATTGCTGATTGAAAGCTCTCCCTGAAGGAGGGACCATGCCCCAGTTTGAAGCCAAGAGTTTCTCTCTCTGAGACCAAGTCTGCTGAGAGTTTGGTCTCAGCATCTGCTGTTCTCGGCACTGCTCAGCATGTGTGTGACACACACGGCAGCCCCGGGATGAGGAACAAGGTGCAAAATCTACCAGGTAGAGAACCCAACTCTGTTCTGGCTTAGAAAAGCATCCCTGGCCCAGGAGGGGAAAGGAAGGCTGGGGAAGGGAGGGAGAACACCACCTGCGTATTGATCTGACGATATGAAAAGGGTTTTTCTTCTGGTTCCTGAGCTAGAGATGGGAACCTATTGGATGAAAAACCTCAGCTCTCCCGCTGCCCTGGTTTCAGCCACTCCAGGCTGCTGTTTAATTAGATGAGCATTAGCAGGAAGGCAGCTGGGCAGCCGGGAGGAGCCCAGCTCTCTGTACCCCGCAGACCCCTGCTCGACGGGAGCGTGCTGTTGTCAGAGGCACTGCTCGACCGTACCCACCGGGCCATCCCTGGCCGAGATGTGCCAGGGAGCAGACCTGGCTGACCCTGGAGCCACTGGCACCCCAGCCACCCCCATGCAATGCACTTATTAATCTTTCCCCCCCCAAATTTCCAGCAGCCGTTTGTGAAGCCCAGCGATGGGAAAGGGTTTTCCTCTTGCATCAGCCTCGGGTTTAGCTCAGAAACGACCTGGGAGCCAAGGGGGCTGGAGCCTGGAGCAAGCATTTTTCCTGCCTGCATCCTATCTGGGAGAAATTACAACAAAGTCGTGAAGGATTTGCAGTTATTTTCACACTCCTTTTCCCAGATTAACACATGGATCCACTTTCTGTTCAGCAGTCTGAGAGTGTATTGTTTTGTCTCTGTCGCAAGCTCGCACTCCCGCGTCCCAGAGCTCCCCAGCTCCCCACCGATGGATATGGGATATCAACAGGAACGGAGGAGCTGGCTTTAATTAGCGTGCACTTAATTGGGCTGTAAGCTCCCCAGCAAGTCAGATGGTATTCTATCTTCATTTTACAGACCTGAGAGCAAGGAGGCAGCAGGAAGACCAGGGGATATGAGCAAGGGTGGTCAACAAGAAGGTGGCAGAGCAACGGAGAGATGCCAGGAGCCCTCCCTGTCCCCATTACCTGCACTGAACCCCCGCAGTGACATTACCTGGTGACAGCTCACCAAAGCACTCTGTTTGCAAGGAATAACGGGAAGATCCCAGATTACCCACTTGCATAAATCAGCCTTTTCCCTTTGCTATCAACAGAGCGACACAGATTTGAGGAAACTGGGTTAGATCCACATTTATTGAGGTGCAACACTCACAGGTTAAGCCAAGTTCCCCCAACTGTCAAGCTGACGCCAAATCCCACCAGGGAAAAGACCCTGCCCAGATGGGGCTTTATGTCAAGGCTTTACCAGGGACACAGGGCAAGCTCTTGTTACATGTTGTAAAATAAACTTTCCAACAAACCCGGGATGCAGCTGTTTCAGCTGCTTTCAGCAGAAGACGCTATCTGTGGAGCAGATAAGCTCAGTTCAGCCCTACCTAGGGCTCCACAGCCAGCTCCTCCACAGCAGCGTCAGCACTCAGCTGGCTGCTATCAGCACATCTGCAACGCATCCGTGTGGCAAACTTACGCCTGCTGGTTTGGAGGGAGAAAGCCAGAGCTTTTGCATTGTCCTTCTCCCTCAGCGCTCTGGTCTGGCTGGTCTGAACTGGCTGCAGTGGGAGCAGGAACGTGTCGCTCCAGTTTCTCACCCTGTCACTCTTTTCTGTCCTCATCTCTTTCCATGTGGACTCATTCCCAGGCCAGCGTGGAAACACAAAGGGAATTGAATGGCTGTGAGCTGCCACGTAACATTGGCACAACATGGGGCAACAACCAGCCTCCAGGTCTTCTGCAGACCATGGAGTGAAGGCCTGCAAATGCTAGTGGAGGCAGTTGGGTGAACATGTAACCCACAGCCAGGCTCTCCAGGGCCAGAGGACATGGAAAACCAGGGGGGATGAAGGAGCAGGGCCTTGACTCGCATTTCCCCCTCACTCTCTTACTGTTCCTGGTTGCTTTCAAGGGAATGCTTTCATGCTGCATCTACCCGGGGGAAGGTGTTAGCCAAGATGCACATCCCACCATAAGAAGCTGCTGTGCCCTGCTCTGGGACCTCCACATAGTCCAACAAGCTCCAAACAGCTATCTGCTGTGCACCCCCAGGTCTGAGACCCCTACATCTAGCTCAGGAAACAGGCTGACCAATATCTATGAGAAATAAGAGGAATTTGGGAGTGGGGAATAGAAGGATCAGTCAAGATGGGTGACACCAAGCCTATCAGCTCTGTGACGTGCTGGGATGCCCAGTGTTGGCTCTGGGGCCGGCTTTCCCCCCGTGCTGGTGGTGAAGTGGGCTCAGGAGCTCTCTCCTTCAGGGAAATCCAAAGGATAAGTGGGGGCAACACTCCACGCAGACACACTTCAACCACAGAACTCCACCACGAGCACTGGAAACCTTGCACACACAAACCAGCGAGTACATCCCGCCGAGCGGACACAGAGCTCCAGCAAGAGCTGCAGGGAGGACTGTGCCTACACCTCCCTGCAAACAACCCATCGGATCCAGGCAACAGTCCACAAGCAGAGCGAGAGCTGCGGGCGCCAACGTCCCCCTCCAGCTCCCAGCATGACTCACTCATGTTGCCATGAAGAAGTCAACATTTGCATGCAGCTACCCCACGGTGGAATGAGAAGCTCCCTCAGCTATTTGCCGACTCTCTGGGGGAGGGCAGCGAGCGGTGGGGACTTCAGGGGCCAGCACGGTACCAGATGGCAAACTCTGGCATTTCCACAGCCATCTCCGGGCTGCTACCAACACGGTCTGTATGGGCAGCACACCCCGGACGACGCTCCCTGCAAATGAGATGTTCAAAAAGAGAGAAGAGAGTGGGGCACCCAACTCCTATTGGATTCAGTTTTCTTTCAGCTTCTTTAAACTCGCAGCCTCAAAGCTGCCCACCCTCGCCAAGCACCACGCAGAATTAGCTACACTGGGAGCGATCGATGCCGGTGAGGGAGCAGCGCACGCTCGCACCCACTCGGCACACGCTGCTCAGCACAAAGCGAGCGTGCAAGCGCACGGACCCCAGCCCAAAGCTGAGCCCTGGAAGCAGCGAAACCCAACGTGTCCACGGGCAGTTTCTCCCAGCATCGATGCATCCCACAGAGGTGTTCTCCTGAGCAATGCCCCGGCCCCGCAGCGGGACGGCTGCTCCCACCGGCATGTGAAAAGCCCCGGCTTGGGAGAGAGAGGGTAATTATATGCCAGGGGAGCAGCTGATTCAAACCCTTCCTGACCCCAGGCTGAAGAGTTCTCCTGATCGATCACGAAGATGCTCTTTCATTTTCCTCAAGCGTTTCGCTGACGGATGGAAAAATCAATGCCCCACAGAGGAGTCTGGAGGGGGGTGGAGCAAGGGGAAGAAAGGGAGAGAAAGGGAAGGGGGAATGGAAAGGAGGCAAAGGGAGAGGGGAGAGGAGTGTACCAGGAGAGGCAGGGGCTCCTGGAGGGGGTGGTGGGAAGGTGAGTGGGCTGGTAGCACCTACAGCCATCACCTGTCCCCGAGGTTTGCGATCTCCTCCCCGCATGGAGGACCAAGGGCAGAGCAAGGCTTCTCCCAGCTGCATGCCGTGGAGCCAAGGCACTGCTGCTCCAAGAGCCCCCGCTGGGCTGGTGTCTCCCCACGTCAAGCACCACTTCTGCAGCACTGATGGAGGCCCCAAATCTGAGCCGTGGGGTCCACCCCGCAGCGACGCTGCTGGTTTCCATGGAAACACCTCTCAGTTCCCCCATGGAGACATCCCTGCTACCCACGGTCAGATATGGGGGAAGAAACCCTCAAGGCCAACAAAGCTTTTGGGTGAAAATTCCCCAGTATCTTGTTTTTCAAGAAAATTGCCCTGCTGAGATCCCCCAGCTCTGACTCACTATGTGGGTGCAGCCCAAGCACCAACTTGGGGTCCCATCCTGCCCACACATCTCTGTGGGGTGCCCGGGGCTGGGACAGGGATCCCCAGTGCCTCTCTGCCGGCTGACCCTGAAATCCTAGCATCTTGCCAGTCCTGGTGGGCAGAGACACTGCCAAAAGGGACTTCATCCCTTCAAGGTGGAGAAATTTTAGCTAAAGACTAAGTTAAGACCCACACAACTCATTTAGCTCCTCCATTTTGGTCTGCTGTGCTTTCCAGAGAGACAGCTGAGCCTCTCCATTTGTACCCGCTGACACCAGCCAGGGGAAAAGACACCCACAAATGTCCCCTTGAATCAGGGCAAAGCCAAGCCCACACCGCTGGACGCAGATGAAGTGGCAGCTTGCCCCGAACAGTTGGGGTTTTCCAATGTTTTCTTCCCCACATCCTATTAATAATTAACATAACTGCAATGAGACCAGCTTTTAAGAGGCTTCACTGCCATGGACTGTGTTACAGTCCCTCTTCCAGGAGCAAAGGTTTGTTGGTTACCACTGGAAACCGGGAAGGCTCCAGTCTCAGCCAGAGATGCTGTCCTCATGGGAACCTGTCTCCGTGTCCCCACCAGGCTGAGCTGACCCATCATGCTGCCAGAGTCCTACCAAGGCAGCCCATCCTCAGCCTCTTCCCAAAATCCCGCCCCCAGTTCAAGACAGCCCATTTTAAAATTGCCACCCTCTTCTACTCCAGATTGATCTGGGTATGAGCTCGCCAGGCAGGAGGACAAGCTAACGCTCCCCCTCAAGATGGGATTTGGAGTTTAAAGGACAGAGTTTGGGGGTTGGGGGTGGTCTCTGCCCACCATCACATGACCCCATCCTCTGGCACCTGCAAAACAGCGAGGGAGCAAAGCCAGAGCAGCCCATTGCAGTTCACTCTGGGGGATTTTTTGTAGGATCTCCCTTTCCAAAGGGCAGGGATCACCTTCAGTATCACCACAGCTCCCAGTTGCCCATCCGACCGTGCCATGACAGGCTGGGGACAATGCTCCGGGCCACCTTGGAAGGGAGAGCAGGGTTCAAGCCAACTCCAAAGCCTGGGATTCGCATCGAGCGATCTCCTCACCTCCGAACACCCTGCTTGGGAGAAACGCAAACAGCAAAGGAGGGGATGGGATAGAAACAAAACTCACAGCCCAACCAGCCCCGTCTCCCGGTAATTGCTTTCCCCCTGGCTGGGCTGGGGCCCTGATCCCCTGCCCGGCCCCACGCAGAGCAGCCACACCGGCCGGGCTGGTTGGGGCGGCCGTGGCGCTGCGGGAGGCAGAGCGGGGCCGGCAAACAGCCCCGGCAATAAACAGCTTCCACATGCACGCCGCTGCCTTGCCCAACCGCCCGCTCCCCGCCCCGACATACCAGCACACTTATTCATCGGCGTGCGAGGGGCCGAAGCAGCATCAAGGGTGCTCGGCCCCAGCTGCTCTGGCCCCTCCTGGGATGGGGTCCCCTCCAGCCCCCGCCCCGGTACCCCATGGGTAGCCCAAAGTGCCCATCCCACAGCCGTGCCACAGCCCCGGGGCTGCTGCAGGACCCCCCAGGCTGGCAAACACCCACCCTATGTGTGGACACCAGTGCTGGCAAACCCCCTTGAATCTCCTTTTCATCAGATCCCCAGTTTTCCTCCTTATCCCATGCTGTCTGCATGCCCGCCCGGCCATCGTGCCATGTCTCTCCTGGGGTAAGGACCAGATCGAACCCTGGGCTCAACCCCACATCAGCCTTTCCCCCCACCACAGCGACAGTGTCCTGACCCCACCTTTTGTCCTCTGTGTGGCAAAAGCTCTCAAATGAGGGCTTGGGAAAGGGTTTGAGCCCCCAACCCTGTGGCAGAGGGGCATCAGTGCTCTGCACAGGCTGCAGCCACGAGGACATCGGGCTGCATGAGATCCCATTGCCGTCCCATCCCAGCGGGGACATCTGGGGAGGGGACAGTCCCATCCTGGCAGTCTCTGGGAATGCTGAAGCCCCTTCGGAGGCAGAGAGCAGGCAGGGCTCCGGCTCGCTGGCATCCCGACGGGTTTACGAGGAGATTTTTAGCAGCACCAGGAACAGTCCCCAGATTAGAGCTACAGGCTTCAAAAGGAGCTGCCGAGCGCGAGAGCCGAGGGCTGGAGTCGCTGCGGCTGAAAAGGGAACGCTGCACATTATAAATAGCTGCCTCACTGGCAGCACATCTGTTTCAGGCAGCGGCTCGGGAAGGCTGTGCGTGTTCTGGTTTGGCTATTTTGGGGGAAAGAGATTTGAAACTCACTCGTTATTATTATTGTTCGCCCAAGAGATGTGAATGATGCCTGTTTCTCCTTTGCCTTTTCAAAACAGAAAGCAAAACGAGGTGAGTTTCAAAGCATGCTGCGGTGTAAGGTTCCCTGGGAGCTGGAGCTCTCGCTGGGAGATGGTACGAGCACCCCAGTGACACCTGGATCAAAGGGTGGTGGCACTAAACAAGGCTGGCCAGAGGACGGGGACAGCACAGCCCTTGTCTGTGCTTAGCCACGAGCCACCCTAGAGCCTTGGGAAGCTGTGGGGGTGGGAGGGTGGCAGGAGCTGCAGGACGCAATGATGCTGAGGGCAGGCGTCAAGGCGAGGCTACGAGTGATGCTCCCCAAAGTGCCATAGGCACGTCTGCACCCACCAGATGGGACTGCCTCATCCCCCGGCTGACGCCACCACATCCCCCCATGGCTCTGGCCGATCCCTGCACCGGAGGAGAGGCTGGACCTGCTCTGGGACTGACCTTGGTGCAGAGGAGGAAGGCTGAGCGGCAGAAAAAGGCCACAGCCTTGGGCATGCTCTGGCACCACCAGGGCAGGAGACAGAGGGATGTCCCAAGCCCAACTGCCCGGTCCCTCCATGGGCCAACATCCCATGAGAGCCAAAGAGATGTCAGGCGCTGCTGGAGAAAGCATGCCTGGGGCAAGTGGAGGAGGATGAAGGGATGTCCCAGGTCCGGTGGCGTCGGAGCAGCCCCGCGGCACACAACCCAGCCCGAGCGCTCCCAAACAGCCCAGCAACGGCTCATTAATCACTCGGCACCGCCGCGGGATGGAGGCCCTCACCGACCGCCGCCAATCCCCGCGCCGTTACCACAGAAACAACCCTTACCCTGCACAGGCTTCAAAGGGTTTTGTGCGTGTGCCTGTGTGTGCTGCTCCATCTCCCCCCTCTCCCGGTGTTGTTTTGTGTGTGTGTGTGTGTGTGTGCACAAGAAAGAGGTTGGGTTTTGGGTTTTTTTTTTTTCCTCTCTTCCCTGGGAAGCGTTTGGCACCGGGGATTGGATCATGTGAAAAGCGAGTGTGGGAGAGATGGACAGACGGACGGAACGAAGGAGAGCTGGGTGGACCAGCCATGGTGGCCACAAGGCTATGGGAGGCTTTGGAAAAGAGAAGGGGAAGGGTTAGGGGGGGTGTGGGTGGAGGCTGCTGTGGTGCTAACGAGTCAAAAATAAATATTTATACGGGGAGAGTTTTAAAACCCTATTTTGCATCGTTATAATAAATTATTCATCTGCCTGTTTCTCCCTCCCCGCCTCTCCTGGTAGGGAGCTGTGAAGGGGATGGAGCTGCGGGGTTGGTGAAGGGGGTCACAGCTGACCAGGACCCAGGACCCCCCCAGCACCCTGAGGAGAAGAGGCAGGAGGTTTTGGGGAGGAAAGCAGGGACATACCACAGATGCAACCAGACCCTGAGAGGACGGCGGCGGTGCCAGATGGGGAAGGGTCGGGAGAGGTGGGTGTCGAGAGCAGGAGGCTGAAGGTGCCCAGGGGACTCGGTGACCTCCCAGCTGGCAGTGTCAGGAACAACATGGCTGCTCTTGCACCCTACACAGGTTTTGGATGGAGCCCTCTGTGACTCCCAGACCCTCACATTTTTGTTTTGGCAAAGACAGCAGTTTCCACCAGGCTGGCCAATATCCTGGAGCATACTTCTGAGGAGGTGGGGATGGGGAGCTCTGCAAAGAGCCCCGCTGCCCCCCATCCCTCACTCCCCAGGTGTTTTGGTGCACCCACCGAGGGCAGACACATGCATACAGGCAGCAATACAGCTCCTGCCCACTCTCCTGCACTCGCACAGCCAGCTGAAGAGCCGAGCACCAGCTGGGACAATGTTTCTAAGAACCATCCTCACCTTCGCATTTCCACCTACGCACTGACACGCGTATGACACAGCCCTCCGCAAAGCTGGCAGCAGCTTCCCATCGAGGGCCTTGAGCAGCATCTCCAAGGCTGCCCCCAAACTCGATCTTGACCCTTCTGGGTGCAGTAACGTGGTTGTTTCGGTCGCTATTGCACATCCCGGTGCTCCGATTGCAGCTGCTGTCACCTCCACCAGCACACAAGGTTTGAAAAGAGCCACCAAGCACAAAGGAAAGGTTTGGGGAAGACACGCTTACCGTGGCTATTTCCAGGCTCACTGCAATTGCATTTGCCAGAACTGCTGCAACAAAGACAAAAAAGCAAAGAGGGAGAAAGGCACAAGCCTTGCTGAGCAAGCCACAAAAAGCCCCTTGCCTAGCTGGAGGCTTCCAGCATATGGAAGGGGAGGTAAGAGGGCTGGAGAGGATGAAAAATGATCTTGTGGATCACCCCGCTATCCCCTCGGCTCCCCTTCAGCCTCTCCTGACAGCTGCTCATCTGACCTGACCCTCCAGCGACTCCCCAGCAGCCTCCTCCAGTGCTTCACCCCCAGGATATCTGAACATCAAACCTAAATCTCCCTTGTGCTACAGTTTAAGCCCATAATTTCTCGTCCTACCCACCATAGGACACAGAGAATCGTTTATTCCTATCCTGTTTGCAGCAGCCACTGACATATTTTTGAAGGCTGTTATCACATTTCACCTTCAGTCTTAGACCTTTTCATGAAAGATGGAACAGAAACACAGGTTTGTGATGGGTAGGAAGGACAGAATAACAAAGAGGTTTTTCTGGATCACACGTGGAAACTAGGAAAGCCAGTGGAAAGGCAGGGAGCCAAGGAACAGGCAAGGAGCAGCCTGTAACACCAAGAAGAAGCTTAAGTGCCACAAGTCAAGTTCAGGACACAAGGAGAGATGCTGGCGACACAGATCAGCAGGAAGGAAAAGTCATGACATGAGGGTCATAGTGAAATGGTGCAGAGCCCTGGGTTCCCACGCAGGGTAATGTGACAGTGCCTGAAAGGGGCATTGGGGCTTGGATACAAGTGGGGAAGAGAGTTTAGCCAGCCTTGCTTTTGCTGATACCATTACTTATGGCAGGTAACGTGCCAACTCAGTCCTAAGGTCCTGGAAAGGTGAAATGGAGAACCATAGACATGAACGGCAGGCACCTAACAGCACGATCCAATATGCTTATCGTGCCTTTGCACGGCTGCACGTGTCAAAAGTACTTATGAGAAGGAGATAATCTAATTTGATAAGGGAGAGGGTAGAGGAATAACACTGTGGGCACAGATATCAGGAGCAGAAAACAAAGGAGAGACTGCGGCAGGCATCTGCTACAGACCCCCAGGACTCAAGGAGAGAAAGAAAGAACAAAAAGATTCCTGAACCAACTATCAAAGAGCTCGCAAACACAGGATACTTGTACTCAGGGGGCACTTTAACCACCCAGACATCTGTTGGGCGACAAACACATCAAAACGTAGTCAGAACGGTTTCTTCGTTATGTAGAGGACAATTTACAGATGAAGGAAGTAGAAAGGCTCCATGAAGCTACTTGCCAATAAAAAGGCACTGTTAAAAAAGCAACCATAACAGGGGAAGTTTTGAGTCTGTGATCACAAGCGACATAAACCAACTGGACTGAGGACAAGGCACATGAGATATTTACTTCCCAGCAAATACATTGCAGGGGGAACTAAGGGATGGGCAAGAGCAGCAGAGCTGGAGCTGCTTGTGCCTGATCCCTCCAAAAACATGGGTGTCAATAAGGGACAGAATAAGCCTCTCAAATGTGATGGAAAGAAAAGAAGCAGAAGGAACAGCCCTTTGCATCAGAGACAGCCCTAACCGTGGACCCAGAGAGCAAGGAAGCCTGTGATCCCACCTTGGCTAGTAGCTACAGCATGTCTCAACACTGCCAAAGGCAGGGTTTTGCTGAGAGCATGGGGAGGTAAAGCAGGAGCAGGCAGCTCATCTCATGAACACCAAGACTTTCCATGCCTGTTACATGAGTATTCCAGCCCCTGCACATCAACGCAGGAGTTAAGCACCTCCAAACACCTCTTGAATGACACCCCTTGGTCCTTCTAACCTGTGCCAAAAGCAGAGACAAGGTCTAATTATTACGGACCAGAGCCCCAGCACAAGATCTGTGTGATACCATGGCTCCTGCCTGTCCCCCTGCAGAGGCGGAGGCTACTGCGTAGAAAGGGGTTTCACAACCTCCAGCGCTAGAGAAACACTCTTGCAAAACTTGGAGATGCAAAAGTAAACACATCCAACAAGTCCGTACCTCAGCGAAGGGGGTTTCCCAGCACACAAAGGCCTTTGGCTTCCAGAAAGGAAAGTAAGGAATGTATCAGAGGTGTTTTGTCTGTGAACTCCTAAAGGAGTTTGGAAAAGATCTGGCTTCAGCAATATTACCTGTGCTCCAGGCAGAGCCCCAGGCTCTGGGGGGCACAAGCAGCAGGAGGTGGCCCATGGCCACCCCTCGCCCTGGGGCACTCGGCCCCTGGCTCCCCTCAGCCCTCCCACCCCACAGCCTGCATCCCCCACCAGCTGGGGCAGCTCAGTAAATTAGAGCTTTGGCACTCTATGGCAGGGTTCAAAACTAGCCAGGATTTAAAGGTGTTTGGTCCTTAAATATTAAAATAGTGAACAGCTTGAAGTGCCCAAAATACGCCTGAAAATCTGGCCCTCTGGCATTTAAAGGACCTAAATTTCACTGAAGGGAGTGGGATACAGCATGAGCCTCCATTTCTCCTCCAGAATTATCCAGGCAATGCAGGGATATGTCATCCCCTGCTTCCCACACTGGGAGCAAGGACCTCCTCAGCCTTCACAGTTACCTCCAAGCAGATGCAGAACCTGGAGATCTGCAACTTCAAACAGCTTAACTTGAAAAAGTACCGTCAGTTGGGGATAGGGAAATCTCCCCTACTTTTGGCCACGTTTCCAAAGGTGGTTCCCGCATTTTGGCCTTAGCTGGAACACACAGGTTCCCCTTTTACTTATACAAACGTAGCTCTGGGTGTACACGTGTCCAAGTTTCACGGGTGTCGATTTTGAAGGGCTTTGGAAAAATACAGCTATTAAAAAAGGAAGGAAAAGAAAGTAGCAGCAGCCATATACCACCCCTTTGCAGGGAACAACTCTGGACATCTTACTCCGTATTTCTTAAAAAAATAAAAGCCAACATTGCGTTCCAGGCCTGAAACCCTGGCTTCAGTTGTGACACGTGTCTATTTATCAGGAGAAAAGCTGAATATTTCCGCTATCACAAGATTATTGCCAGTGCCTGGATTTTTCCCTAACCTCCAGCTAAAATCCTCTGAGCTGATGCTCTGAAAATGGAAAGGCATACGAAATATGCTCCCTAACTCAGAGTTGAAGCCCCCCCCCCTTTTCTCCCAATAAACAATTTTGCATATATTTAAACCTCCTTCCTCTGGTTTCCCAACTCCTCCACCCTCCCCAGCAGAGAAATTACGAAAATCCGTCATTTCTCTCTTTTTCCCTTGCACCTCCATCTATCAGCGTTTCAAAGGCAGTCTCCTCGAATGCAGAGCGGAGCAGGAGATGGGCAGCGGTAATGGGAATGTGCTCCTGACTGTGCAAACCCACACAGAGAGTGAGGACAGGAGAGACTGCATTTGCATACATATTAAACGAGAGCAGTAAAAAATGCAGACGTGCAAACCATTTGGACATGGCTCGCCTCGGCGATGCGCCCTGCAAGGGAATCAATCTTCTGCGTTCTTAAAGGGAAAAACCTGTTACGGAGCAAAAAGCAAAGCCAGAGAGACGTCCGCTTGCAAACGCGGTCAAGGTTTCGAGACAATCTGACCTTCTGCCTTGGCTCGCAAAGACCTGCTGTGCAAAGGCTGTCGCGTAGGAGGGTGAGACCCCGACAGGAGTTTCCACCTCCAGCTGCTGGCCTGGACCTGGTTTCAGCAGGGCAGTCTGGTGCCTTTGGTCCTCTTCCCACCATCCCCATTAGCTGGTGAGACCTCCATCACAAGCCAACCTCGTGGCTCCCTGCTTGAGCTGGAGCAAGATATTCTCACCTCAACCAAGCCCTCAGGTGAAGGCAGCACAGAGACCTCCCTGAAATAGCCTGAGCTCCACAGAAGAAATAAGCAATGCCTGGATGTGCTGAAGAAGCCTAACCTCTGCCTCCCAGTGCCTTCACCGACTGAACAGTGAGTACTAAGCGTCACGACCCGTTTTGGCCCTGGATGCGATCCCAGGGGAGTTCCAGAGAGCAAGGCAATGAGCCTGCAGAGCATGACTCCCCAAAATGGCTCCCAAAGTTTTTGGGAGTCCCTCTTCTGGACTCATGGAGCTTCACATCCACCTTACTACATGTCAACTGACTGTACCCCACGGGTCACACACACAGGCATCTCCCAATGGTCAGGATCTACCTTGCCCTGGAAAGACCCAACCCAACCTCACCACCACTTGTCCCAATGCCCTGGTTAAGGATGTTCCCAAGATAGGAATTTACACCCAAGACAACAAGTACAGTGGAGCTTAAGGAGTAGATCATTCCTAGGTGCCTGCAAGGGTACGGATCTAACGAGGCAAATCACGCAGGCAAACCTACTGATTTCAAAGTCTGCAGGTTCAGATGCATAAAAAGTGCAAAATCAGTAACTTTTATATTGCCACTCAAGGAACCACAAAGATAAAAGCAATATTCTGGGAGTGAAGATGCCATGAATATTTCTCATCTGCACTTATAAGGGATATTTGGGACCAACGGCTTGATTCTGCGTTAGCCTTGTTCAAATGAGATAATTTACATTCCCTGCCAGCTGAAAACAGGCTGTCAACATATTTACTTGTGTCAGGTTTCACTTCCCAACCACAGCACTAAAAACCACTAGGTGCATGTGGAGAGTGAAGGTGGGCAGCGGACAGGTCCAGGACCAGACAGGAATGGCAAGGATGGAGTCCAGCAGGGACACCTTGGTACGCTGCAAGCCAGCAAAGCAAAAAGGTCCCGCAGAGAAGGACACCAGGATGCATCAGCAGCTGCTGCTTTGCATCACATCCTCCCAGCTTCTCCCTGCAATGGTCCATTCTGGAAAGACAGGAGCTTGCCAGGTTTAGCTGTCCTTCCCCGAGGGTCCCAAGATTCCACAGACAACTGAACATACCTCTTCAAGCATTAGTTCAGCTACCACCTCCTGCTGAGCAAGCCTCACTGCCCAGGAGGGTTTGGCCCCCCTGATCATGTGGGAAACAGTCTGGAGCCTCTGTGCTCCTCCCCTCTCCATCTATCCCCTGCTATGGCCAGATCTAATCTAACCACCTGCTTCTACGTGGCTGGCTCACCCCAACCTGCCTCTGCACTGAAGGACACAATGGGGGGAACACGCTGCCAGCATCTGCCTGGCTTTGGGCAGACCTTCCCCACCAACCCCCAGAAACATCACTTCTTCCAGGTCCATCAAGACCGGAGTAGCGAGGCAGCATTTCTGTCTTCTGCTCCTCCACCACCCTCCAGCCCTTCCAAACAAGGCAGTCTCAGGGTGGGAAGGGAAATGAAATGGGCTTCCCAGTAGCCTTTCCAATGTGGGTTCTCTGGTGTCTCGTAAGGGTTGAGTTCCCATGCAGCTATCAAACGCTTGACTCTCTCCTCTTTACCCACCCACCCATTTTCACAAGACTTGCGGGAGCTGTACAAGAGCTCTACCCTTCAGCCAAACGTAATTGAAACTTGTCGCTGGGTAAAAAACAGGGGGAGGCGGGAACAAATGGAGAAAGAGAGACACGTAGGCACACATGCACAGACTGGATCATGGAGGCCCTATTCCCTTACAGAAAGGGGAAAAAAAAAAAACCACAAAAAGAAAAAAACCCAAAGTAAGACTACAGTGGCAACAGGCACCAGCTGAGCGGTTGGCTTGCTTGTACACCAGGTAATCCCACCCCTCTGCCTCAGCTGCTGGGGATTTACAGACACAAATGATCTGGGGAGGGTTGGTTCATCCGCACACGAGCTTTTCTACAGCACCCTGCACAAGAGTGGCCCCGTTCCCAACAGCAAGTGACAATGCGGAAACATTTGGGGTTGTTAATTATGTTCTGATTGAATTTTTTAGCAATAGCAATGCCCCCGTGAAAGGGCAGTGGTGAGAATCTCAAAGAGGGACCCCAGGGATTTCCACCCAGAAACTGGCCCTTTGCCTCGCCAGAGAAACATGAAGGCAAAAGAAAGTGGAGTTCGACAAAACAGCTGAAAAACAGCTCATTGAATAGCTGTCATTGGGCAAGTATAAATATACTAGTGATTGTGTTGATATTAGGCTCATATCAAAGGAGATTAATTTGATAATTGCCTATGCAAAGAAAGAAAAAAAAACACAATCAAGTTTATTGCCACTGGCATCCAAAACGCCTCTCTTGGTTAAATCAATTTCCTTTTTTAACTTAATTGGAGTTAATAAGAAAGTTATGGTGTAGCCATAGTCCAAAACAACCCCCCCGCCCCCATTTATTCCCTTTTTGACTGAACTTATTTTGGCGTGGACCTCACAGCCTGGAGCAACCAAGGGCCAAGGACTTTCTTTGTCAGTTTTGGGGTAGTTTAAGAGACAGTCAAAAAATGGAAATTCTTTTGCTGAGAAACTTGTCCACGAGCTTCCCCAGCGACACAGCGTGCCACCTCCCACGTGTGCTAGGTCCTCCCGCAGGACACACATCCCGGCAGTAGTCAGCAATGTCAAACTCACCCCGCAAATGGCCCCAAATGACATTTTTAGAGAGGCTCCGTTATCTGAGACTACAAAATTAGCACCATATAGCAGCCTTGGTCTGCAAGACGGTTCCTGCCAACGTCAATGGCGGTGCTGTAGAAGATCAAAGGCAAAGCACAGTCCTTCAGCGACAGCAAACGTTTCAGCTGGTGGGAGAGCGTGGGGGGAGCACGGCAAAGCCAGCAGCAATCCCTGCCCTTGGCAGAAACAGCCCCACTGAACCCCAAAAATCTCCAGAGCAAAAAATTATCCCTGCCATATTTGCTTAAATTAAGCATCCCACATGCACAATTCTTCAGGAATATTCAAGAGTTCATTTATCCGAAAATTTAGCAACGAAAGCATTGCCCTTCTGCCAAAGAGTTAACAGCCCTGAGAGTGAACCGGAGGTCTCGCTCTTCTGCGGGATTTCTCCCAGTGACACCATGTTCCCACTTGGAGACAAGTTTCTTTGTTTGCTTTTCCCCAGTTATATAAGGGACATAAATTTTTGTTGCAGAGAGGACTCCAGGCAATCTGCATCTCCCTCCAAGTCTGCATCTCCCTCCAAGGCTTCTCGCTATGTTTCAGCTTGAATACTACTGCTGTTGCTGCAGTTTTCCAGCTCCTGCCCGGGTTTGTACTAAACCCTCTCCTCTGCTCTGGAAAGCAGAAGCCTGCACAAAACACTGCTCCCCGTCGGGTCTAACCCCACGGGACCAGCCAAAGTCCTTTGCCACCCTCCCATCCCCAGCCCATGGCATCACAGAGGCAAAGACATGGGCACATATGAGTTACAAAACCTTGGGCTAGCAGAGGGACGTGCCCAGAGATGCTCTCCTGTGCCACAGCGTCTTGGGCAAATGTCTCAGGCTTTGCAGCTCAGCTTTTTTTCCCCCGACATATCTCCTCCGGCCCCTGATTTTGCTCTCCCAGCAGGTCCCTGATCCCCAGCCCCATCACTCAGTGCTGAAGGAACGAGCCAGGGGAGGGGAGGTGAGGTGGTGCCGGGAAGGCTCTCTCGCAAGGCTGCTCCAGCGAGGGCTGGGTGCTCTGGGCCGGCCGGCGCCGCATTGCACACATACCAGCAAACCTCAGCCCAGCAGCCCCGGAAGGGGAACGCAGCAGCCAGCAGCAGCTCCCAGGCCAGTGAGGAAGCCTTAACCCCTTCCCCACTACAGCCAAGAGGCTCCTCGAGAGCTAGGAGGCAGTGGGAAAGAGGAATCCACCCTAAGGCCAAGCATTCAAATGCTGCATCAGTCCCTCCCCTAAAAAAAAAATCCCAGAATACCCTAAAAAATCCCTGGGAACGCAGCCTTCCTCTTCCCCTTCCCATGGCCTGACAGGGAGGCCAGGGACAATCCTCACTCCTGGCCAAAAGCCATCAACAGTCTCAGCAGCTAGCACAACCCCAGGCGACGCGGAGCCCTTCCCGGTGCCCAAGGTACCCCTCCACTCCCAGGGGTCACCCCTGGGAGACCCATCCCCTGGAAGATCATAGAATGGAATCGTTTGAGTTGGAAGGGACCTTAAAGATCATCGAGTTCCAAACCCCCTGCCATGTGCAGGGACACCTTCCACTGAGATGGTCTCAGCAGGGTCCCGTGGGGGACCCAGGGACAGCTGCAGCCTGGCAAGGTTTATTCTGTACCCCAGGGAGGAGGCACGTTGAGTCCCTCCATTCCCAGAACTTAAAAGTTGTGGTGACAAGGAGGGCTTCTCATCAACATTGGCAAGGAGAAGTCCCTGGAGGTGAGGTTTAGCTCTTGGGTCTGTGGGTGTGAATCCCCCTGTGACTCTGCACGGGGGCACTTGCACCAGTCAAGAGCTGGTTCACACCCTCCAGCACCCAGGGAAAGCTCAGCTGCCCCAACCCTTCCCAGCCCCTTTCTCAGCCTGGTTTCTCTTGATCTCTCCCACTGAACGCATCTGGGCTCTGCTCTCCCAGCAAGACAGAGCCAGCACATCAGTACCCAAGAGCTGGGGGCAGGAGGAGGTGGCACATCACTTCCAGAGCAGGTACCAGCACATCTCGCTTCTGAAAAAACAGCGGCCAGGTGTCACTTCAACCCATGTGAATGGACTAAAAGCACCCTGGGCAGGGCTGCACCACCCCAGTTGGAAATCGGCTTGGTCTGTGCAGTCTCCAGACACAGTTGCAACAGCTTAAAAATCACATTTATGGAACCAACGTGACAGCAAATGCTTTTCTTCCCAGCCCAGGTAGGATCACTGAAACCCAGGGCTGAGCCTGCGGCCAGAGTAGGATCACTGAAACCTAGGAGAGAGCACCAGCTCTGGGGCAGGGGGGTGTCAGTCAGCCCCACCACCCCCGGGGCCACGTTGCCCTCCCGGTGGAGATCACATGTCCCCCACCGATGTTCAGCTCTGCTCAGTTCACTCCAGCACCAGTCCGATCAGATCAGGCCCAACAGGATTAACCACATAACGCAGCGCCAGCGGAAGGCAGATTTGCCTTTTAAAAAGAAACACACACCAAAGTCCGTGCTAAAGAGACTGGCTCGGTTCAAAAGTTGCCTCCAAATTTAGGTTTTCTAAAATTAAGATTTTGTATTTTTTATAAAACAGGATTAGAGACTTCATAATAAATTAATAATCAAAGGCCCACAGAAATGTTTCCATAAACTATTTTTTTTTAATTCCAAAGGAAACCATTTGTTTAAAAGAAGCAAGTGTTCCCCTGCAGAGCCGGCACTCCAGTAATTGCAGCATGATGATAGAAAATGGGGCTGGATAGCAAAAATAACTTAAAACTATTCTAAACAACCATGAAGCTGAGTCATCTGTTTCAAAGTCCAAGTGGAGATATCCCAGTGACAGGGCCCGCAGAAAATGTTAAGGTGCATAGTTAAAAGGGGAGGGGAGAAACAAAAACAAACAGTAAAAATAGTACAAATTCCTTCAGATACTATTTGTGACAAAAGATGAAAGCTGGGATTTTCATCCTCTTTCCAGCATCTCGACGGCAGTGAAGCTCAGGGTTTCATTGCACCAGGTGTCGTGCAAAAGGCACCCCTAATGCAACGGTCCCGTGGGTGTAAAACCAATACTGAGCACTGGAGCTTACTGTTCCTCTAAAAAATAAATCAACGAAAAATAAAGGCACCCTCTCCCCAGATGGTATCAGCCAGTGCAACCCCATGAAGAACAGGGGAAGGAAAGGCCAAACCCTGATCTCTCACTCCTTTGTACTCCAGCCTCCCTTGTATACACTGCTATCACGTTACCAAATGTGTAAGTCGCTGTATGAATGGCAAGGTGCCACCGGCATAAATACATTCGTATCTGGACAAAGGATCTGTCCACACATCAGGATCTTCATTAAAAATTAATTTGTAAGCACTTCCCCTCATTCTTTTGGTTCATTTCCACAAAAACAAAAAAATGTAGTGTTGCGTCAAAGCCGCAAGGACGCCCAACATGAGACCGGACCAAGCGCTTGGTGCTTCAAAGCCAGCCGTGCTCTCACCATGCTCCCAGCTCTCCCAGGCTTGTTGAGGCATGGGTGGTGGCACTTGATCCTGGTAGACAGCTGGATCTAACAGTGGGAACGTCCAGAGCACAGCCTGGTGCAGCTACAGTAAGGCCATGGGTAGAGTGTGGTGGGGAAATGCAAAGCCCAGGCAAGAAGCTGGGGACACATCGTGCAGGACCACACCGCGAGCACCCAGAGGTTATGGGAAGCAAGTGCCACAGCCACCAAGAATAAAACCATCATGGCTATTTAAGCACAAAGTTGCAGGTGTGGCACCTTGCTCTGAAGGTTTCTTGATGGATGCTGCTGGAGATGAGCAATCGCAAAGGGAAGACCCTCAGCACATTGCTTACGTGTGTTCCCTCCAAGAGGGACAGAGCTTGGAAGACCTGGCAAAGAGCTTGGCAGAGCTAATCTTAACCAATGTGACCAGTGCTTTATGCCCTGCTACTAAGACTAATTTAAAGCTAGCTCAGGTAGATACGGGCACACCAGACCACAGAGATTGACCACATCAAGTTGACAGTGTGGAATTTAAAGTCAACTGGGAGGTGCTTCAAACCAGTCAACAGCAGTGGTTCCAGAGCTGCTTTGTGAGTGGTTCAGCACTCTGTGTGTGAGGAGCCACAGAGAGAGCAGAGCAGGAGCCTCCTCCGCTGTCCCCCCATGCCCTGGGGCACTACCTTGTGGCTGGGGCTCCAGGGACAATTCAGTCTCCCTGGGATTTCACAAGCAGTCGACAAAAGTAAGAACCTCAGAAGGAGGTGACAAAAAGATGGTAAAGCCCATGGGAACAAGCAGCTTGTTATGACCGGGGGACAAGTGACAGTGACAAACCTTTCCTCGTGCATGCTCAACAAAGGCACACTGGAAATCTGGTGGTCATTCCTGCTGCTGGCACCTCTCGCCCCAAAAATACCTGTTTCAGGCTTCCCTTCTCCTCCTCCAAAAGATCCGACCGCCTTAAACTCTGCCTTGCGCTGCTGTAACGAGGGAAGGGCTCCTGCTTTCTGCTTACTGATGAGGAACCAACCTCCAAAAAAAAAAAAAAAAAGGAGCACAGATCAGAGGCAAACAGCAAATAGAGTTTGCAGGGAGAAGCCATAGCTTTTGTCAGGACAACTGACAGAGCCGGAAAAACAACAGGCTGAATTTTGGGCACAACTGGCTTTCTTCAAGGTCTGTCTACGTTGCATGCAGGAGAAGCCTGTAGTTAAGACAGGGTGTTCCAGTTTTTTTTTCCCTAGGCTGCACCCCGAGTTAAAAACGCCATTGGCTGAAGGACTGGAAAAAACAATGAGTTCAAACAGGAAGGCATCTAAGAGGGGGATTTCCAAAAAGGTGGGGAAGAAACCATCAAAGCAAGATTTCCAAAGAACTCGGTGCGTGGGGTGCTCTTTGGGCAAGGAAAGGTTTCCAAGATCTGACTCTAGGACAACTTCAAGACAACGATACCGTCAATGTGTGAAGCCGCCTCGTTCCCCACTCCAGCACAGGTCCAGGTAGGCAAGTGACTCAGCTGGAGTTAAGAACTAAACACAATGGCAGATCTGAACCTCACGTCCCTTTTACACAATGCTCTCATTGTAAAGAAGTCGTAAAGCAGAACTTCCCCTAAGCTGATGTACATCTGTTTTAACTCTTTTTTTTCAACAGAGAGAGGCATGAAAGGGACTCAATGCATGGAGAGTCAAGCCTTGCACCTTGATCACCACACTTCGATCCTCCACCTCCCAGCAACCAGGCAGAAAGACTTTGGGCTTTATTCAAGGTCGCTGCTGGAGTGTGCAAGCATCTTCCACATCTGATGTTACAGCATCCCCCAGGCCTTGCGGAGTCTCTAGCAGTGCTGTCTTTGGGGGTCAGGTACCTGCTGAGTTTGATACCCGGCTGGAGGGACGAAGGTCCCTTCATTTGCTAAAAGAACATGCAGAAGAGGATGGGTTGTTCCCTAACAACAAGCACCATGTAGATTTGCCCAGCTTCACCCAGAAGACTTCTCCCTCTCATGCCTAAAGTATATCCTAGGCTGTCACCAAATTCACAGGTCTCACAGTCTCCAGTGTGCCTGCCCTCTGACTGCCCCAAGAAGAAAGGCAGCACTTATCTGTGTTTCACAGATGGGTCACTAGAAGCAGAGAGACAAAGCTGCAGCTTCCTTCTGAATAAACTCCTGAGAACACCAGGTTTGAGGATTTCATGGTGTTCAGGCACCTGAACCTGGGTCCAGCGTCACCCAGAGCAAAGAACCAACCCCAAAATCCCAGAATACAGGCCAACAGCCCTCACCACTGTCCACCCTTTCCACATTCTGGCTAGCTGAGATAGCTCTCCTAGGTTTCATCCCAGCTTTCCTGCTCTGGACTGTCTCAGAGGAGCAGCTTGTACTGCTCACAGAACAAAATTCAGCCTTTGATGCCATTGGCACTTCCTCCATTAGTTGCTTTGAAGATTAGGACCAGAGCCTTAAATTGGATTCAGAAGCTGATGGGGAGCCAATGGAGCAGCTTGAGCTCCCGGTGGCCTAGCCCTTTGGGGAGGTGAGCGGTCGTGCTCTGCACCAGCTGGTCCCACCACACTGTTTCTACTTTCAGCTTCTGCTATGAGGCACAGAAGCACAGTCAGCTTGAGCCAAGCAACGGCATCGAAACTGTGGACAAAATTGTTCCCAAGCTGGAGGGAAGGCGGCAGCATTTTTGGAAACATGCATTGCCTGGTCATCACAGCTAGCAAAGAGGCCAGAAAAAATGGGATTCTCCAAACCACACCCATCGTTCAAGGCAGCACAGTGACAACAGAAGGCAGGATGTCACTGCTGGCTTCACAGCCTCATGTTTTCCAACCTGCTTCCCCTCCATCCTCAGCTTGACTCAGCTGCTCATAGCTGCATCCCACAGCAGCAGTGGCTGTAGAGGTTGAGCCAGCTGGGAATGAGAAACACACCCATGGCTTCTCCATCTCCCCTCCTGGTGAGGAGTCCATCTCCTCCCATCACCACTCATCCCTAGACTGCCCCTGCCCTGGGGATGATGAGCAGCAGCAAGAGCAAGGTCTCCTGGGAGTAAGCAGGTAGCATGGAGGCCAAGAGCATCAGGAACATGGACAGGAGCTCAGAGTGGGAGTGTTACAGGCATGTTTTTGGTTCCTCTCTGTGTTTTTCACCGGACCAGTTCTGCAACCACAGTGTTAGGCGCTGCACACCCACAAATATGCACAAAGGGACTGTCTTTGCTCTAATCTGTAAAATCTCAGCACTGAATAGTGCCTGCAGAGTTCTACATCCATCCATCCATCCCCCCCCGCCACATCCCCTCTCTGGCCCTCCCAGCCAGGACCCCTGGAGCAGCACAGCTGGATTTCACCTGCACCCTCCACCCAACCCCACAGCATCTGCTAGGACAGGTCCCTTTACCCAAATTCCTTCAAGCCCTTTGGAGATTGCCAACTCAGAGGGTGCTGAGGGAGGCTCATGGACCACAAAAAGCCACAGCTCCTCTCCGGTCAAGTTGAATCCCCAAACGAGGGAAGAGATCCACGCATGCAAAACTCTCTTCCAAAGCATCTCCCTCCTTCAGGGGCCAGGGCACAGGGGCAGCAAGACACTCTGTGCCGTGAAGTGACACACATTGAAGTAACATGTGGCACAGTCACCGCAACTCTATTAATTTAAGTTAATTTCCTGCAGTTCTGTCTTAGTTTTCCAGCAGATTCAGGACTTAAAGGTTAAAGCGTAACCTTGTCTCAGTAGCTTGCTATTCGCTCCATGCAAATGTCTACCTACAGCCTGGTAATTACATGCATTTCCAAAGAGCCAATCCGCCGTCAGCCTGACAGATACTGATCTTCCCGTTTTATTTTTAGCTCTGTGCTTCCCCCTCTAGATGCAAAAAAAAATTCTGTTTGTTCCATCTTTTGCTGCAGCCTCTTTTTTCCCTTGCTCACCAGCCAGCTCCCGTCTCAGCCGGGCTGGAGAAGGGAGCAGCGCCGGGCGGCCGGCTGGGCACACGCTGGGCTCCTGGTGGGACTCCTGCATGGGTCCCCACCAAGGGGGCTCCTTTGGGGCCACCCAGGGAATTTGTCTGCTCTGGCAAAGAGTGGTGTTTAAATGGGAAACTCAAATGAGACATAAAGAGCTATGTCTCCCTTTGCAGGGGAGCTGGACACTTTCTTCTGGGGACATGGCCAGGTCGCACACATCCAGCCAGGTCCCAGATGAGAGAAAAGGGGCCAAATCTGGCAAAACTCAGCAACATGCTAGTGGCTCTGCAAGTCCAGGATTTGTCATCTCACAGAGATGGGTGGCTTTCCCAGTTAGTCACACGGGGCCACCCAGAAAGAGGAGACAACACCGGGAGGGCAGGCAGTGGAGGCAGGTCAGCCAAGCAAAGACAAAAGCTCAGTTGACACTTCCAACCCCTAAAATGGGCACACGCGAGACTAAGTGTGTGTGGTGCCACTGAGACCAACATGATGTCCTCCTCCATGAGCTGCTCTGGTGGCTTTGGGGAGAAGGTAAGGTGTGCAAACCACCAGAAATTTTTTATCCTCCAGAAGTTTAGCCCGATGAAGCAGCCCACCACCAAAGAGCAACCCAAAAGGCTGGTTGTAAATCATGAGACTTGGAAGAAAGAGGGATCAGGTTCTTCTTCTTTGCTTTTCCTTTTGGACGGAGTCTGGGAGTGGGGATGGGTTGGGCTTTGAGGGGTGAGGTCTGCATGCCTCTCTCCCCCTCTCTCTCTCAAATGCATATTTTAGATTTAAACCAGAACAGATTCACACAAACTTCAGTCACGTGACAGGGGAAAAAAGACACTGAGCCTCAGATGGAGGAACGGGCTGGCTGTCGGCACTACAGCATGGTGGCCAAACTCACCATGGGCAACAATTACTGTGGGCCACAGGGTGCAGCTCGGGGACGTTACGGGGGTGAAAAGTGTTTGCACAGAGCAGAGAAAGGCAACCTGCATGCAGGGAAGGCACATAGTACAATGCGTTAAATAAACAGCTGAAGAGAAAGAAGAAAGAGGAACAGGGATGCAATAAACCAAGGGAAGGGCTGAGTGTGGCAGTTGCAACCTCTATGAGAGTCCGGGGCTGATGCATCTACCCAACACTATGGACACTTCTCTAGTGCTCACCCCTTCACTGGCCACCTCAGTGCCAGCCACATGGGAGTCAAAATTATGTCTCACACCTGCAGAGAAAGGGCTGTTTGTCTTGTTAAGCTTCCAAGGATCTTCTTAGTCACAATGGCATTTAAAAAAAAAAAAAAATCAAGAAATTATCCCTACACGGTTTTACATTTTCAGGGGAATCTCTTCAGAGCTCACCAGCGATTCGCCTCCTTGAAATTTTGTAACAAATAAAGCACAAAACAGTCAGAAGCAGCCTATCCAGCAGCCTGCAAACATCTTCAACAGGTATTTTGGGGCAGTTAGTAGGAAGAAGGATTTTAGAGAGACCTGGGCTCCACTGTCCCAGTTGTCCCCTCCCACGGCTCCTAAACTGAAGGTCAATCCAATACACGACCAGGGGAGCAGGAGCCACCCCAACACCCGGAATGGGCACTGGATGAGACTGGGGGGTAACAGAGCAGAGAGCACGGAGGGGAAGGTAATCATCCCTGTTACAGAGCTGGGAGAGCTGAGGAACTGAGATTTTGTTATTTACTTAACAGCCCACAAACTAGGAATCAAGCTCAGATCCCTAAACCCCATCCTTCTGCACCAAAATAAATAAATGAACCAACCAACCAACCTGCCTCCCGTCAAGGAGGAGTTGGGGAGCTCCAAAGGAGCTTTTCCACCCTCCGCACAGACGCAAGCCCTGGCTGAGCTCCACGAGAACCAATTCCTCCGATGCCAACAAGTTTAGCCAAAGGAATTCAGGGCAAGCAATGAGAAAAGGCTGGTGCAAACCTACCCCTTCACCACGTTCCTGCAAAACGTCTTTAAATCTGAGAGCTTTGCATAATTGTGTTTTAAACAATTCAAACCTGGCACTGCCAGCCTTTCGTTTGAGAGTCGCTTTCTTGCTGCTGGCTCGTTTAGTTGTATGTTGTTTTTTTAAACCACTATTCAGTCTCCGTTCTCCTTTGTGCAATTCAATCATATCGTTCCCACCTTAGCTTGAAATTTTAAAGGCTGGGTGCCCCCCCAAGCCTCTTTCCTTGGGTTTACACCCTTTTTCTACAGAGAATGATGACAGTCTGTGCCACACATCATTTAACCAAGGACTGCACCCAGGGCTGCAGTTGTTCTCTCATGTCCCGGACAGCCCTGCAAAGCAACCAGCAGAATCCAGGACCTTAGCTCTTTTAACCTCTCCTCCCACACTTACCCCTCAGGCTCCGTACCATTGAGGTGCTTTTCTCCAAATCCCTTCCCAGTGGGTTTACACTCGAATGTCATCGCAGCACCCAGGCTTGGGCACTGGAAAACTGTGCTCTGAGCACAAGCGAGAGAAAAGGAAAGAGGGTAACGTCCCCAGGGCTGTCTGACACGTGGCCTCAGCATCTGTTGCCCAAAAAAATATCAAAAGGCAGATCTTGCACTTACACAGGACATGCACAACAGAAGGTTTTAGCCTTTCTGTGACCGTAGCTGGATTCAGAGCTGGGTCCTCACCAATGCCACTCTGACCAGTGCTTATATTGCACTCTCCAGTCTTCTGGTGACATTTATTCCAAGGCTTCCAGCTCTTCAGCTGTTCTGCAAGAAGCTCCTTCCCTCTGGATCTCTGCTGCAGTTACATCCACTTGCCATTTTCCAGGTCGCATGGTTACTTCTGCCCTCTTACAGCTAACATTCCAAGACTTTCTCTGTATTTCTTTCCTCCTTCGTATTTCTGGTTTATCTGTCCTTCTGCATCTAATGAACATGTTCACCATGATCTGGGAGAGGGCTGTCAACAGCGACATGGACCACTCTGAGCAAAATCCCACGACAAAGGATGTGACCTGCTAAATGAAGCTGGGCCTGCAGTCAGACCCTTGGATGGGTGCTGGGTGCTCCCCATCACCCAGTCTATACCTGTTCACCTACATCTTTCATTTACAGCATCTCACTGCAGCATTTCGACCCATGGCTGCATATATCTTTCCAGCGAGACATGCAGGGGCACTGGGTGGAACTGGCCATGAAGCGTTGTGTCCATGAAGTTCCCTTGAGCTGCTCAGACCCACAACAAGCCCTCCTGCATACCACGCCGTGCTCCTTTCCACGGCCCTGCCACCTCCTACAACACCACCTCAGACATCACAGGAACAAATGTTTAACTTCAGGTGCCTTGCTGGAAGCCATTAAACACCACCTTTCTCCTGGTGCCACCCCTGTTCTGTCACTAGAGACTCCTACCATGTGGACAGATGGAAATTGCTCAGTTCAACCTACTTTTCTCCCTCCATCCCCCTTGCCCTAGGCTTTCCCACCCCATCCCACATTTTTCTTATGTCCCAGAAGAGATGTGAGCTCCCACACCATGGCAGGGATGTCTCCGACCTGACAGCACAACATCCCAACACCAGATACAGGGACTCAACAGAAGCCTTTCCTCCAACTTCAACAGCCGCTGGCTTCATTCCCCTGTTCCTCTTGGCCTCTCTATTCCCTCATGGGCTTCTCTTCTATTTGGGAGCCCATGATTGTATCTGACAAGGTCTCCTAATTGTCTCCACTGATTTTACTGGAGACTGATTTTAAAAGCAGATCAGAAACTTAGTCACTTCAATATCATTGCTGAATTCAGCTCCCTCATTTATTAATGGGCCTACTTTTGCTCTTTCTCCCCTGATATGTTTGCAAAATCCCTTTTTATTTCTCTTAACCCCTTTGGCTAACATTAACAAGCAAAAACTCAGTAATATTTGATATTATATGTGTATAAATAAAAGCAGGAAAAGATCTTATTCACTCCTGTTATAGCTACTAAAGCAGGCCTAGGGCTCTGGAATAGCAGCTTTACTGCATACGTTAAGTATCTCCATTACTTTATTAATGTGCAGCGTTGGAATTTTATTGGATAGTTTGGGTTATTTACCTTATAAAGTAACATGGGCATCACAAACCACAAAAAGAGGGTATTCACTACCTTCTCTTTAAGTCTGCATCTCCACAAACCAAGGGAACACAAGAGTACAAAAACAAAACCCCGTGTACTACCCGTTCTTTCTTTTACAAGAGGTAGGGAAGAAGGGGAGAGGGGAGACCGGCGGTTATTTTGGCACCAACACCACAGTACATTTTCGCTCTGGAAGAATTTGTAGGGGCAATTTGCAAGCAGCAATCCCAGCCTGCCTTTACAGCCATGATGACGGCTGGCAAGAACAAAGCACCACTCCTCTGGCTAGAAATAGGATTTGGGGAGCCCCTTCCTCACAGCCTGAACCCAGAGATGACAGGAAAGAGGGGCAACAAGAAAAGCACAACTAAAACAAAAAAACCAAACCAAACCAAAACACAACACAGAAGCACTTTCCAAGAGGGAATTTTCCATCTTCAATCTTTTAATTGACTTCTCAAACATGGTTCAAGTGATGCAAAATCATAATAATCAGAACCATATAGCAAAGCGACCAAAAAAAACAAAGTCCAAAAGTCTTTAAAAGAATTAAAATAACGCAAGTCAAGTCAGCCCTGATGAGAGGCCAGCTTCCTTACTCTGCAGGCTGGGCTTTTGTTTACCTGCCTTTAAATCACTGCCTCAAAGACACCACAACCTGGACACCTGGAGACCGGCTCCGGTTCCCTGAAGAGAGAAGAGGAGTGGTGAAACACAGGACATCACTCAGAGGAGGTGCTCCAGGCTCCTGTCCTCCCTCAAGTCCCAGTGTAAAGGGCTTCCCAGGAGAGCAGCAATGGGGCTGGGTGACACCAGCTTAGGTGACTGCCTTTTGGAGCTGTGGGACATCTGTGCTGGATGCCCCAAGCGTAAGTTCACAGCATTTGCCTTTCTGATTTAAAGCTGGGGTTGGGAAAGAAAAATAAATAAGGATTTATCCCAGAAAACAGAGCAGCACTTGAGCCTCTGCAGGGCAAGGTTGAGCCAAGCACCTGCCAGCCTCACCTCCTTGCAAGTCATCACGATGGTGAGCCATCACCCTATTTATTTGCTGCCTTCCCCCCCTTTTTCAGCGGATGCTGCCCTCCCACACACCACCGCTAGCTACCAAAGCAAGGGAGAAAATGATGAGGGAGAAGCCAAAAACAGGCACGTGGGGCTCAACATCTGCCTTGGTTTACCTGCTCCAGCCAGTGCTGGTCCCCAGGGGGTGAAGAGACAAGAGGGTGGCTGGCACAAAATGGTCTTTGCCAGACAAAGCCCTTCCCAGGGGCTGAGGGTGCGGTGGGGCGATGGGATGAGCAAGGGGAGGAAGGATGCTTGGATCCCATCTCTGCCCGGGGCACAATGGCCGGGCAGCAGCACAGCTGCAGGGTAAAATCCTGCCCGGCAGCACGGTGGTGGGCGATTTGGGGTGAGCTCAGGTCACCCCTCAGCAGGGCTGAGGTGACAGGTGACAATGTTGTCCCTGGCTTCACCCCTGCAGACACTTCCCAGCCATGTTTTTGGGGTGCAAAACCAGGGGAACCCAGACTTTCCCCATCACCCTCCGCCACGCTCCCTTCTTTAAGTGCAAAACTTCCCCCCGCCCACCTATTTTTAAACCATCCCAGTCCAAGCAGAGGATGGCATCCTCTGGGTTGGGTTCAGTTGTTTTTTTTTTTTTCCCTGGGGGCTGTGATTTTAGGCAGCAGGCAGAGGCACCTGCTGCCAGCCGCCCCGCAGACCGCAGGCAGCGGCAGAGGAGAGGGAGGGCAGGCGAGCAGGCTCCCCTTGCAAAGTCTGTCCTGTGCTGTCTAATAACACAAGGTGTCATTGTATACCCAAATCAGTGCCTGGAGCTTTATTTATAACAACTGAAACGCAAAACCCAGCAGGCCAGAAACGGCAAAGGGAGCGAGAGACCGGGGAGGGCAGGGAAGCAGCCGGGCAAAATCTCCCTATTTAGCAGGATTTGCCTTGAGATTTTCAAGCTGGATTGAGGCTGGAGGGGGGAAAATGACAGACGCGGGGGGCCATGGGAGGAGGAAAGAGAGATGAAAGGGAGGGAAGAAGGAGCTGGCAGAGCAGCAATGCCTCCCTGGCTGCAGCGGGGAAAAGATGCCGTCTCCACCACAGAGCCCTGCACGGAGAAATGGGGGTGCTTCACTCTCAGCCCCCACCAGCCAGCAAAGGGAGGTGGGGAAAGGCTCCAGCTCCCCTGGGACTCTCTGGCTTTTACAACTACTCTTTCTTTAAAGGCCGTTTGTGGCTTTTTAGCCACCCCCTCATCCCAGGAAGAGCTTTGCAGCTCAACAGCTGGCTCCAGTGGACTCCCTCTTGCAATGGAATAGGCTGTATCTGCAAAGTTGGCAGGAGCCATCCCAAAGGGACTCACCCAGCATGGCAGGCAGCAGTCCCAGCGTGCTCCCTCGGGCACAGCTCCCATCAAACCCAGCACCCAACACCAACGGTGAACGACCCTGCTCCTGCGAGAGGCTGAGCACCCTGAACTCTTGCTGAACTCGGTGGGAGCAGAGGCAGTTCAGCAGCGAAAGGTCCCAACCCTGCACTTACAGCATCGGGAGATGTGCTCTCCTCGGGTGGGTCCAGATGTTATCACCACCGCTGCCACCCCCGGCGGCTTGTTCATCTGCTCCCTCGTGCCGGAGGCTCTCACTGCCGGCGCGGCATCGGTGGAACAGCTCTCGGGCTCCATGGCTCCTGGGCAAAAAACTGGCAGCTTTGCCTAAACTCCCTTTCCCCGGCAGCTGGAAGGAAGCCGCTGCCAGACTTTGTGCTGAAGCAGCTGAGGTGGGAGCATTCATGTCCCATTCTTCTGACTCACGGTGGAGGTGGTAGGCAGCAATGGGAGGGAAATAATAAACAGCTGGAGGGGGTAAAGGGGGAGGTAACATCTTAAGGAGTTGCAGCTAGGGATGCCATTTGGTGATCACATCCCCTGCAGACAAATATTTAAATCTCCAGATGCAAAAGCCACTGAAAGTTCAAGCTGAGTCAGAGCTCCAAAATTTGACCCACTAACAGGCAAGGGGCTCATTACGAGATAAAGATGAATCCTGAGTCTCTCTTGCACCGAGGGCCACTTTGGTCCAGCTTTGCTTCTGCTGAAGACAGTGGGAGCCAAACCATGCTCCTTGCAAACCAGAGCCAAATGTATAATCCGTAAAGGAAAAGGCTCCCACTAACTTGACCCAGGACTTTAAAATCTCCCTCTCCTCCCACTCCATCCCGGTATTGGTCTCAGGTGTTTTCTGACTCGTCAGTTGAAGAGGGAAAACAAAACACCACCAAAGCCACAAGGTGCAGGGGGAGGCGGCTTTCATGTTCCTTCTGCCAGCGCCGTCCCAGCTGCACCCGCCGCCCTCGGCCCCCCAAAGCCTACCTGCAGAATTACATTTGCAAAACTGTTGCCCAGGAAATGTGCAACTAAAATCTGTGAAATAAGCATGCCAGGAATCAGACGTTCCCAGTGTAGTTAAACGACCGTGCCTTGAAATCTGCCTCTGCCTTTAGCCACGCTGCCATGTACGGAGCGACAAAACAAAACGCTCGGCTTGTTTCACATCCCGGCCTCGGCGCCGGGACTCTTGTTCCCTGCAAATAGGGAGCCCCAACTCCTTCCCCTGAAGGATTTGGGAGCGTGGCAGCGGGAGGAATGGGGAGATCAGGGCCTTACACCCAGGCTCGTGTACAAAATCAGTCCGAGGGCTCAAAGCCCAGGATATTGCCTCGTGCAACGTGCTGCAGCCGCTCAGGAAATAAAACCCCAGCTGTGTCCAAGCAGAGGAAATAGAGAACCAAGACGCTGGAGTTCCCCGTCTCTTCCACTACGCATGCCTCTTCGCAAGGGGCAGAGCTGGTGGGGACAATGTGACCCCAACTGCCTTGTTTCAGCGCAATGGAAAGAAGAGCTTTCGTGGGGAACAGCAGGACCCCGGGAAATGTCCACCGAGGTCTGCCCAGTGGAGGACGGAGCCTTCACGGGAAGCAAGACATGTCAGTCCCACGTGGGGCATCAAGAGGGAGAAACTTGGGTCCCCTCAGCCTACGCAAGGGGTAGAGACACCATCACCGGTTATTCCAGAAGAGGGCTCGGAAAGCCTGAGCCCCGCTAGAAATTTCTGACAGGTTATTTCAGAAGGATTTGTCCTATGCAGTAGAAGGGCAGGATTTTTCTGGTTGTTTTTTTTTAATTTTAAGATTTTTGTGGACAGGAAGACATCTCTCCTCCTCCTCTGGGCTCACTATTCCAGTCTCAAATCCTGCTAGAGTAAGCCCACAGGACGCAGCCTTCGCACTTGCCTCTTTTCCCAGCACCAAACAAGTTTTTAACTCCATTTTGCCTTCCTGGGGAGACTGAGCTGCAAAGGAATATGGGCAGCAGAAAGGTAGGTCCCCACCTGAAACTGCAGCTCCGCTGCAGCCCCCAACCACTCTCTTGGAGACCCCAGCACCTGAGGGAGAGAGCACAGGGTTGGGAGCCCCCTCTGAACTCAGCTTCTTCCCAGGTTTCACACAGTACTTACACCTGGGAGGAGACACCGCATGATCCAGAGGGTGTTACCTCCCCAAGAAAATTAGGTTGTGTTTGAACCACGACCTCGAGGAATCGCATTAATTACAGCAATGTCGAGCATGACTTCATCTACCAGGACAAGTTGTGTTTGACATCCCTGCCAGCTGGTTGCGGGGCTGGAGGATGAGCGAAACCCGCACAGTCCCTCCCTGGGCTGGTTTATCGGCACACGTTCAGCGGTGGTGCAGGTTTTGGGGGGAACAGCCTGCATGAAAGCCTCAGGAAGCAAAACCTTACACCAGAGCATCCACACACCACCCAGATAGAAGCCACGTTGCAGCATCATGCTGACACACGCAATTTGAAGTGACAGCCATGTAGAAAGCCAGGATCTTCCAGCAAGCAATGGCCAAGTTTCATGGAGCATTTGAGCAATGGATGACTTAAACTGTTGCTTTAACACAGAGACTGGGGGGTCTCTTTGGGGAAAGGCAACAGGTCTCACACATGAAACAGCATGTTCCCCAGCCTGATCCATGGATTTTAGCTAGCATGCAAATATCTGACAGTATTTCTCACCTGCTGATGGGTCCTGACCGTGGGTGGATTACACGGTCAGCCCCAGAATCACAGACGGACCTACAGGCTGGAACAAGGTCTCCCCAAAAGGTCAGCGTCTCCCTTGCCAGCCACCCTGCCTGCACCACCCTCACTCCAGGGCTGCCCACCTCCTCCCGCCAGGCAAGGCTCGGCCTCAAGAAGTCTTAAACAAGAACAAAAAAAAAAAAAAAAAAAAAATCCCAAGCTGATCTTTGAGGCCAAAAAAGGGTTTTGAAGCAAAGGGGAAGGGGGGGAGGTGGGGAAGGAATCTGAAGTTGCATCACTTGGAAATACCCGAGTGCTACAGAGATGTATGTACATGTTCGGCTTCCTACTGCTTCTCCAGGAACCTACTTGGGAACAGCAAAGTGACACCAAAAGGAGCCCAATGACATTTGCCTGAAGCAAACAAAAACAGCCTTGAATTTAACCCAAATTAGCCCACGTGCAAAATATTCCCTTCCTTGGAGCTAGGCACTTTGGGGGTTCGGAGCTCCAGGCAGACGAGTGGGGTGAAAGAGGTTTGAAATATAAATCAATCAAGAGCTTTTGCCCTTTGGCTGGGCTCAAAAACAATTCAGAGACATTCTCCATGGCATTTCAAACATTTCCCAGAACATGGAACTAAAACTGGGTTTTGTTTCCCTCAACAGAAGTCACCATGGCTCCTTCATGACAAGGAAAATAGATTGGAGGGGAAAGTCTTATTTTCGGCAAAAGTTCAGCTCTTTCAGAAAACCAGGCTACTCTCCAGGCGGCTTTTCTGCAGACAGAAGACCTGCACACAGCTCCGAGAGGTTGCTCCCGCTTCCGCCCACGCAGGCGCACTGAAGCCCAAGGAAAGCACGTGGATGGCACTGCATGATCCCTTTTTGGGAACGTGATTCCCTCTGGGAAGGCCAGTTTCGATGTCAAGCCAGGACACACCTCTTATGGGGACCGGTCTGGGTCCAGTTCAGCTGAGGAGACACAAGCCATTCAATGTGCTGGAAGGAGCAGACCTGGCACAACTTCCCCAGCCCCAGTGATGCAAAACACTTTGCTCACTGCCCGGTGTGGGCAGGTCCGCCCGCTATCCCCACGTCCAAGATAGACCCAGTTCTCCAGGTGCTCCCTTCTGCAAGGTGTAAGGCAGGAGGCGGGGAAATATGAAAACTATGGGTCTGATGCTCCATTTCCAAAGGCCACGTGAGCCACCCATCCAGACGGGGAGTGGCCCAACTCGACGCCTGCAGCCGCAGGAAGAGGCTCCTCGCCGGGGCCGTTCCCTCTCCCCGAAGCATCCCCCAGCCCCTGCTCCCACGCATCCCCTGGCGAGCTGCCGGCGTTGCTCCTGCCCGCCTGCGTTAATGGTTAATGCGGCAGGCGGGCCAGGTGGCTCAGGTGTGCGTGCCAAGCGGCTGCCGTCTCACCTGCAGCGACTTGTCGAGGGGGGAGCCGCATCTGCCCTTTCTTGTCTGGTTTTAATCTGCCTGGAGAAAAAGGGAGAAAAGGGATCGGGGAAGGGTAAACACAGCTTAGGCAGCTGCAAGTCCCGGCAACCCAAGGGCTGAGCAGGTTGATTCAGAGAGCTGGGGGCCTGCAGACACCCTGTCCTCTGCCTCCCATCGACATCTCCAGGGATGGCAGTGGCCTAGGAGTTCTTGGGGGGAACATAGAGGCTGCAGCATCCATCACTAGCCCAGCAAAGGCAGGACGGAGAGTCTGCAGAGTCTGAAGGTAAATTGCTGCCTCTTGCTCTGCTTCACTGCCTCCCTGTGAATACTGATCCTACCCAAAGGACACAGGACCCACGACAAGCATCAGTAGGTCCTGTATCAGCAAAGCGTCCAGCACTGCTGCAGGTGCTGCAACCTCCCCTCAGACACCTCCACAGGAGGTGTCCCTACGGAAACATGGCTGTACTATAGCCCCAGCCATGGCTCTGGCTTTTTCACCCTAACTCTGCCCCACAGGACCACACTACCTACCTACATGAGCCTCTCTGCTCAACTGCCCTTGCCCCTAACCCATCCCAGCATCAGCAGCTTCCTCACCCTCGGGGGGGAAAAAAAAAAAAATAAAAAATAAAAGAGAGACATAGAAGCTCATTTCTGACTTCAGTTCCATCAGCCTTTCCATAACTTGAAGAAAATCCCAGTGAATGAAGAAAAAAAAAGACCATTTTGCACCAAAAGGTGGCTGAAGGATTTTCGTAGATGAGCTGATGACTTCTGATGTGGGGTTCTTACACAGCACTCAGTGCTGTCACAGACATCACCTCTCTGTCTCCTGCTGGGATGTGAGAACCCCCAAGATGGAGCTTAGCCCTGCTGTTCCCAGCCTGGGGTTTGCACAGGCTCTGGACAGGAAGGCTCAGGACCACGGGTGTTTGATCCTCATCCAGCTGCAGAGACAGATGCTCTTGGGGAGAGGGAGCCTTTCCAACTGCAATCACACCGCTGAAGAAGCATCCCCAGCCTTGCCCAAGACCTGGGGACTTGCCCAGCCAACCAGTCAGGGATATTCTGCCCAGGTGAATCAGATCTCAGCCCAGCAAGGAACCCCAGAGTGGGGCAGGAATGTGAGAGGCAACAGGAATGCATGGGGCAGGTGAGGGGAAAGGGTCAGACAGGCAGGGAAGGGCAGTGACTCCTTCAAAACTAGGCCACAGCTCTGGAGAAGTCATGCAATGTCTCCTCAGGCACTGCCGCCTCTCCCCTTCGCAGGGAGGTCACGAAGCTGGGCTGGCCCTGCACTTGGGAGAGACTTGCCTCCCATGCAGTTCTGGGAGCCACTGTCCCCACACAACGCTTGGCAGGGCCAGGCAGTGCTGCTCTGGGGCAACAAGAGCCCCTGGTGCAAACCCAGGAGAGCTGCTCAGCTCATGCTTGTGCTCCATCCTCTCTCCACCCCAAAGGCTCAGGACCACACACACTCTGGTGCACAAGGCAGGGTGCAGTTTCCTGGCTTTACAGGGACTTTTTTTTGCAACATGGCAGCCCTGCAAACAGGCAGAACACCACAAATCCTTCCCCTGCCTGTCTGCTCTCTCCTCTCCAAGTCAGGGACAGCCATAATCCATCGCAACCCTGTGTCTGAGGGAGCCACAGTGCTCAGAGCTGCCCCCGGGAGACGGGAGAGCCAGTCTGACTGGCTCAGAGCTCACCGAGAGCTCCCTGGGCGAGCAGCCTTCCTCACCTGGGAAGCACGGGGAGACCTGTGCTCCCAGTTACCTCCCAAGCAGGTCAGGACGAGGGCCCTTCATCACCCAAAGCCTTTAGCCTAATTATTTTCATTCCTGTCCCCACACCCTGCCCATAACAGCAGGGATGGAGATGCCTATTACAGCACACGCGTTTCGGAGGCGCTGCCCTGTCTGCCCAGCAGTTCAGAGGAGGCGAAGTGGCTGAGCCAGAAAGGGCTTCGCAAGTCCATCCTGCGAGGTTGAATCCAATTTCATAGGCACCATGCGTATTTGGGGCAGGGCAGGCAAGAGGATGGAGCAGGAGTGTCCCTGACTGTGGATGCAAACACCCAGTTGGGTTTGCACCCAGGGAGCTCGGTGCTCACGTCCGTCGGCAGGATGCCAGGGCGGCCACAACAGCAAGGCTGTGACAGGAAAAAACTCAGCCAAAAAAGTCCCAAGTGGCACCAACACTGCAAATGGTAAAGGGTAAATGCGCCCTAAAATTTTAGTCTAACCAATGGGAGGGGAAAAAATAAATATGGGGAGGAAATGTGTGTGCATAGGGAGGGAAATATCAGAATAAAAAACCCTAAAAGAATTAAATAAGAGGAAAGAAGGGTTGAGAGAAAACAAATGTGGGTAGAACAGTCAGGCTCTGGCAGCAGTTAAAACTTCCATGTGTTTAGATCCCTGAATTGACGGTTAGAGATGCTACAACAAATGTCACCTTCATGTGAGCACCAGAACTGCAATTTTCTCATCATCCTCTTTTTTTTTTTTCCACCCGTTTTTTTTCCTGTTTGAAGCCTGTTCAGAGGATAACCTGTTGGGGGCAACCCCGGTACCCAGCAGACGCTGGATTTTTCTCCTGGGTTCCCTCTCTCCTGCTCTCCTCCTCTCTTTGTCCTGCGCTCTGTCGCTCCTGCACACACCGACTCCCTGTCAAGTTTCTGGCTGATCCAGCGGGAGACGTCGGTCCTGCCAGCTCCAGCATCCAACTGCTCTTCCCCGGCCCGGGAGCTGCAGTAACCATAGAAACCGCATCCAACGCGCAGGCTCCGCTGGGGGGGCCGATAGGATGCTCAGACACATGCACAGGCAGGTAGGGACCAGCCAAGGCTCCGCCAAACCACCTCCAAATAATACCCAGGTTTGGGAGAGGGGTGAGGTGGAGGAGTGGGGGGGGACGATGGAGGCTTTTCTCCCCAAAACCTCGCAGAGCGGCTCGGAGCAGCATCAGGAGGTGTTCGACTCCAGGCTGAGGGCTGGCTAGCCGGTTGCAGAGCTGACGGTGCATTTTACAGCGCGCGGGGAGATCAGTGAGGTAATTGGGAGGATTCTGTTGCAAAGCTTTGTCTTGGTCTGCCCTGCATTTTATCTGCAGACTAGATGGGTACCCAGGGCTCCCGCTGGCCTGAGAAGTAATCAGTCATTAATCCTTCGGTTCTTTTTGCACCGTGAATATAAACAGGCCAAATCCTATCCCCGGCTGTGCTGGGGAGAGTCTTTATGTTGATGGCACTGGCAGCAACACACATGCCTCCAAGGGCAAGATTTGGACCGGCACAGTTAGTTAATGAGCTGATCCAAACATTGCATTAATTTTGCACCTCTCCCAACGCAGACATAAGCCCCGCTTTTCAGCAGCGCGGCTCAGAGCGGGCTCGAACCACGACCACCTCTACAGACGCCTCACGTCAAGCCCTTAAATCCATGCACGGCTATGGAAGAGGCGCGATTTTCGGAGTTGCTGGGCACAGCAGATGCTCAGCGTCTACAAGAGCCAGACAGCATCCATTTCCGCGCCAGGAAAGCAGCTTGGGGGGGGGTCTGGTGAGGGAGGACAGGGAAGCGCTATCTGCAGACACCCACACGTACCCCATGGAGCTGGAGGTGGCCTGGGCAGCCACAGAATAGCCCGGTACTAGTGACTGGGATGGCACATAGGGGTGGGCAAACACATACAACGGGGACACCTTAGTGGCTTTACCAGCTGTTGATGGTGTCTCTCCATCCCTCTTACCTGCCCGTGGTCGAGGGCTTTCAGGAGGGCCGCAATCCCACCGTGGGTCTTTCCTCCTCTCTGCCTCTCCTCCCCATCGTCCAGCCATCACTGTGGCCAGTGGAACAAGCCTCTGGCTCTTGCACCAGAATGGAGGTGACCGGTTTGTGTGGAAGCATAAGCACCTACGGGAAGGTGTGGGGCAGGGATAAAAATAGCGGCAGTCCTGCCTTTTTAACACCAAAAAACAAATAAAAATAATTTCGCGCAACTGTCATGGTCCCTCCTTCCTTCCCCCCCTCCAAGCCATAAATACTCCACAAAATCCCCACGCACAAACAAGCCGTGACCTCCAGACAAAGAGGCCCAGCCTCCGAATGGCCACCGGGCGCCTATTTTGGGCTGTAACTCAGCTGGGGTGGAACAAGCGGGCTCAGCTGTCCTCCCCGTCCGCAGCCCACAGCCGGGCCGGCCGAGCCTCACCCCCGGCTCCAGCCCCTCAATGGGCCCATTGTTCGGGGCCGGGAGCTCAGCTGCCACGGCCAGGGCGGCCCGTCTGGCTCCCTCACATCCGGCAGGGTTCGGGGCCTGCAGTGGGCTGGGGGTCTCTGCCATGGCAGGGGGAGAACACCAGTCCCCAGCTTGAGGCATCCTACAGCCCCCCAAAAGACAAGGGAGAGGAGGGAGCTGTGTCTTCTCGAGGCAGAGATGGGTTGGGGTCTTCTCCCTCCCCAGGGCTGTCACGGATAGCATGTGGGATAAGACATGACTACCACTCGCTTGGGGGCTTTTTTGGGGGGAAGAGGGGGCAATATGCCAAAATGAGACGCATAGGAGTCAAGCTTTCCCCTCCCACCCCAGAAACATGGCTTAAAATCTCCCCACTTCCCTGGCCGGCTCCCCTTGTCTTGCTCTCCCATCCCAAACTGGGGGTGAAAGCAACCCCACAGGCAGCCCCCATCTCCAAAACAGGTTGAGGGATGGCAAGGCGGGCACAAACACCAACCCTTTGAGCAGCCAGGAGCAGACACGAGCAGGGGCTGGCGTCGGGGCGGACACACTTCAGTGAATCCCAGATCTGCAGGAGATACCGGCACCCAGGGAGCCTTCCTGCAGCTTGGCGTCCCGCCAGCCCAGCATTGCCAAAAATCAGAGCCCTCCAGCTACAGCCCAGAGAGGCTCCGGCACCCTCCGCCCAGCCGGTGGCTTCAAGGTCTCTGCCTGACATGCAGACACCTCCACCAAGAGCTGAAATTTTCCAAAAGGAAGGTCAATGTCGACATTTCTTTTTAAACTCCCAGGAGTTTCCTCCTGAAAGATGCAAGCAAAGGGCTGAAAAAAATCCCTTCCTCATGCACTGTGAGGTCAACATCCTCAGCAAGCTTCAAACACCACCCAAGTAAAAATGTTAAAGAGACTAAAGAAGCCCAAAAAGCAGCCCAAGGCATCTCTATGCCATTGTTCTTTCTGGGCCAGAAGGGGTGAAAATGCCTTGGGAGCAGCGGTGGGACATCACTTTTAACACCAACATGACACACAAGGGACTGTGTCCTCCTCTGTGTCACATCACAGTGTCTCACTCTGTTCCTGTTGCAAGTAATCACTGCATCATCCCACCCAGGACTGGTCACACCAATTTAGCCACAGCAGCCAGGGTGATTCTCCGTCAATACCAGCACAGTCCAAAGGGTCACCCGCATCAAACACGTCACCGTATCAAACCTACCGAGCCAGCCCCGTGCTGCGGTACCACCACGTACTGGTTGAACTGGCAGGCGATGCCTATCGATACGAGACGTGCCTTCTTTTTGCACAGCTCATTTCTCTCTCCTGCATGAGAATAGCTTTCCTGGCAGCGACGGTAGCCCACGCGCAGGAACAGCTTGCTGTTTGTACTTGAAGCAGCGAAGTCGCAGAGCAGCCCAGCGCAGGCAAGCTTTGCTTTGCTTTACTGCTTGAGACAACGTTATTGATGTTTAAGTAACCGTTGTCCTGGTGCAAGGCTGGGCAGACCTGAGCAGGGATCAGTAAAGCAAAGGGTGGTTTGGATTCTCTCTCAAACACACGAACACAAGCGCCCATGGTGGCAGGGAGGCCCGGACTGTGCTGTTTTATTGGAGGGGGTACGATTTAACCCTCTCCCCCTCCCGGTAATTCTTCAGCTTTGCAAACAGAGCATCTGAAACTCTCATGCTGTCCACACGGACTGTCTCTGACTCCCTGATCCCAAATGAACGCAGCCAAGAAGTCCCCAAGAGCAGCTACAGCTGACACGTGGCTCCCTAAAACAAGGGAGAGGGGCAGCAGGTACCTCCACACCACAGCATGTCCCTGGACCAGACACAGGAGAAAAGACAAGGCATCACTACAGCATCATGAAGGCTGCACAGTCCTCTCCCTCCCACCATACTCTTCTTGCAACATAAGACAGCCTTTTCACGTCTGTTCCCCGCTTTGGAAGAGTCTCTGTGATGGATTAAAGGAAAAAGCTAAGAAAAAAAAAAAAATAAAAATCTAACTGGACCATCTTCTTCTCAGGCTTTTCTAATAGGATTTCTCTCATATGGGCCCGACACCTCCCTGTGACACACAGGCTCTTCAGCACCTTTCAAGAAGGTCATTTAACAAGTAGCCCCTTCCCTTGTACTGATCTCTTATGGTTTTCACTGCCACTGACCCACCTCTCAGCTCACAGAGAAGGATCTAACCTAAAGTCACATGCTGCTAAAGACCTGGAAGAGACCTTCAATGGGCCTTGCAAATTCAGGAGAGAGTTTTGTGAAGCGACTTTTCTGGGCTGGTCTCCCCAAGCCCTGCTGGAGACAGTGGCAGCAGAGCACTCTCCTGCCAAACCTCTCCTAGTTGCCCCTTCCTCTCTAAGTTCCAGCTCTGGATGCTCAGGCCATCCCAGAAGGGCTTTGTTTGCTGTTGCTGAATTCAAGCTTCCAGGAAACAGAGCCTTAGTAGCAGATAGCTGGATGATGCTATTTGTGTGTCTTCTTCATGTGCTTTTGCCCAAATAGCCTGGAAGCAATGTAACCTCCAGCAGCCAGTTGGACACAGAGAGAACCCCATGCCAGATCTCTGCTCTGACAGCTCCAGAAGATGATTCACTGAAGAAATATTCAACCCAGGGTCTCCCCATCCAGAGGGAATACCCAGTGATCTGATCTCTCAGAGACTATATTTTACTCAGCATTTAACACTGGCAAAACACTTGATAGGACCATAGGGATTTCTACATCTGCTGATCCGCTGCCTCTTCTCTCTGTTCCTCTCCAAGTTTTTATTGTTGCCTTGAATTTGACTTCAGCCTGCTTCTTTTATGGTATGATGCTGATACGATCACACCATTTCTCCCCAGAACTACTGGGGAGTTTTAAACCTACTGACCCACTTCCAGCCAAGTTTATCAGGGCAGGTGGAGACCTTAGAGATAACATTCCTGCAGCCACAGAGAGCCATTGTGGAACAGGCTGGGGTGCAGACTCTGCTCAGACATCATACGGTGCACGCAGAGCAAGACACTAAGATTTTTCCCTAACCACAGGGAAACAAAACAGAACAAGCTTCAGAACTGGAGCTTGTTGTTCAAAATCCAACCGCTAGATAAAGCCGGAAGAATTGGGCTTTGCAGGCTCCAATCCCTGGCAAAGCAGCACATCCAAAGCCTTTCATCTACAAGGCCAGGTGTGTAGGCGAGACCCTGGGCTTCAGGCGTTTGCTGGAGGAGCTTTTTCAGAGCTGGCCACGTTGCAGCAGCCACTGCTCTCCCAGGTAGATGTAGTAGCAGAGAGCTGGGTGATATTACTGTCACCGTAGATACATACCTCACTCCAGAATACCACCCCCCACCCCTGCTTACCGCCACATGCTTTCCCAAGTGCTGCCAAATGAAAAAAAGACCAAAAACCCCAGTACTAATGAGCAGCAGAAATCAAGGACAGCTCATGTTTTTGCAAGAGCAGGGTAAAATTCCCCAGGGATTCTGGGAAAGGGACCATGCCCCATGCTACAGAATAGGTTTCCTGCCAGCATAGGCAGATTTGGGATCAGAAAGCTCAAGCCTCAAGATAACAACTCCCCAAACAGGCATCCTGGAGATTTAACATCCCTGAGGAGCACCAGGACATCCTTCCCTTTATAGCAATGTCTCTTGCTGTGCCCAATCTCCCATTTGGAAGACAGCAGAAAGGATTTCAGGTGCCAGCTTGATACACCAAGGACTGCAAAGAAAAAAAATAAAAAGTCCTTTCTTGTGGGAAGCCTGGAAGCATGGGTTTAATAATGCAATATCACCCCAAATTCCCCTCCCTCTTTAACTCCTCCAGCCACTCTCCTGCATGCCAGCCCCTGCATTAGCGCCCACCCAGGAACAAGGTGGCAGAGGGGCACAAGTTCATGCTGAATCTCCTGGGCCAGAGGGACAGTGCCTGACCCATACCCCATCCCAGCTACCAGACCGTCTTCACCACCAGTCTGTTACTGGACGTCCCGTTTGATTAGGGTCAAGTCGTCAGCACACCGGCTCACAGAGCCTTGCCCAGCTGGCTGCCCAATTTACTCCGCCTTCCCCAACTCAGGGACACAAATCCGTGCCAGGCGATCTGAAGTTATTATCTGATTAGCCCATTTGATATTGCAGTGCCTGATTCAATACCCATTGAAATCAAAGGCCCCTTGATCTCAACAGGCACTAAATCAAGCCCTGGTTCCCTCCAGCCGAGCACAACCATCCCGTCTTCCCCGGTTACTCTGGCAGCCTAGGCCACCGCTACATAATTAGAGGGCATGATGCTGGGTTTAACCCAGCGCACCAACATGGCTTTTCTTATCAGTTGTGAATTTCCCCTTGCTTTGGACTTCTGTTACAGAGGAGTTAAGTGCTATTAAAAGCTTCTGTAACCACTCGCATCTGAGGATCTCAAAGCACTGCAGAGACACCAGTGACTTATGTTAGCAACTCTCCTAGGAGAGTTTGAGCGGGGTTTAATACAAGGCAGAAATGGAAGCACCGGGAGACTAAATTGGGTCTATCCCAAAATGTCCTTGGGCCCAATTACCTTCTTACTTTCACTGCAGATACAAGTCAGAAGTAACTACCCCAAGTCGCAGAGCTGGAAAGAGAGAAGAAATGTGGCCCATTGCACACAAGCTGCAATTTGAGATGCTATTTATTTTCCTTTTGCTCATTCAGGAGCAGAGCTGCCCGTGTTAGCGGCCACGTCAGTTTTTGGCTCCACGGGACCCAGGCTGAAAGACAAAGCACCAAACAGAAGAGCAAACCAGAGACTACTCCACGCTGTGTAAACGAGTCAAGGATCATTTCTGGGAACCTGATGCTTGTGCCTGACGTATTCTGGAGAGAAAGGGGACACAAGGTCCCAGCTTTGCCACCCCCTGGAGACATGTTCTTCAGTTCAGCCTTTCGCGAAATGAATTTGAGGCAGTGGGAAGACATCCAGTAGGATCTGGCCACGTATCACTGAGCCTTGGAGTCTGTCTGATCCCGGGAACCCCATAGGGTGGCAACGGGATAAAAGGGAGCTCCCTTTCAACAACATCCCCCCGTTCACATCTCCCAGGCCATCCTAGAGCAGGAAGGCAGCTCAGGGAGGGAGTGCTTCTACCTCCAGCACAAGAGATTCACCATTTGCTTCTCCAGCAACAGCAGCTGAGATGGTAAAAACTGTTGCATGAGCAGGGAGGAAAGAGGGACGGGGCTGTGCTGTGACCAGGATACAGCCTCCCTTGCTAGAGCAATCACTTCCCATTCCACTCTGCTGAGAGCAGGAAAATCCTTTTCATAAATAAAGCAAACAAATAAATAAAATAAAGCCCCATGCTTGGTGGAAAGGGGAAAAAATCCAGGCTGAGTCCTGCCAGTCAGCAGTGCAGCTGAGCAGCAGGAACAGCAAACAGTGGAGTTCACAGCAATGGGCAGCGGGAGCTGCGGAGCGGGTGGTTTATAGGCCAAAAAGTGGCTTTATAAAACTGGATCTTTAAATATTTGCCTTGACGTGTCTTGAGTCCCATCTGCTGTGGCAGTTAAACACTCACGGTCCTCATGCATGTCTGGCTCCCACAGCAATTTGGGGAGGGTGGCCGCGGCACAGTAGTGATTCCCTGCTCCTGCCCAGACCCAGGGTAGCCGACATTTCCAGACAAACCCAGACCCTTCCTCCACAAACAGATGTGAAAACCAGTTATTCCTTTCCCATCTCTCAAAGAGGAATGGTATCAAGTTAGCCAAAAAACCCAGATCTGCTCATTTTGGTGATTATGGAAACATCACCAGCTGAACCAGCTACTCCAGAATTAAAAATCAGGGGATGGCAAACTGAACAACCAACATCACAAGCCAACACTGTTGTCTGCCTTGGAGATCTGCAGCCTGGACACAAGGACCCTCCAGGCCACCCACTTGTGGCCCTGGACAAGCCTGAACGTCAGGTCTCCCCAAAAAGCAGTTCCCACATGGCAGATCTGGCATAACCAGCCTCCCGACTGACTTCCAGCACAGCAGAAAGAAACATGAGAAGACAGAATTCCTCCCAGTGCCAAGCTGGATGCCTCTGGGTTTCATAGAGTCCTGCTAAAACCCCACTATCCTTTTGAGCAGCTCCAGCAGGCTCAGATGATGCAGGAGGAGACCTGTGCTTACACAGACAGAAGAGGAGAATATAAGCCTGGACACCGAGAAGATGTTGGAGGCACAGAGCAAGGACACCCCAAAACACAGTGGACACACATTAGTGTTTGCATTCTTGCCAGAGAAAGGGCTGAGAGCGAGGATTCAAGCAGGAGAAGACAGGTAACATGGGAGCAACAGGAGGCAATGGGAAGTGAGTCAGAGGGATGTGGATTAGACCCTCAATGCTCCATCCAAAGCCTATCTCCTTCCTGGGGCTCCGATGTGTCCAAGCACCCATGTGCAACTTTCCCATATTCATGACCCTAGTGCTGCTTGAAAAGGGGGGGTCACTTGGACCTTGCCTCTGGGTTGCTATGGGGCAGAAGAACCCCACTTCTCTCAGGTGACCAGCCCCTGCCACAGCTTCATCTTGAGTTTGGAGGCATCTCTGAGTCTCCAAACTAGGCTCAGCCCTGCCTATGGCACAGCCAGTGCAGGCAAGGCCGTGAATCCAAGAAAAGCCAGAAATCTTCCAGTGCCTTTCCCCCCACGTCACTGCCATGGCAGGCACAGCCAGCATCCCAAGCTGCTCAGCACAAGCAGCAGGGCTGGAACCCATGTGTCACCATGCAAGGGAAGCACGCAGCCTGACAGAAGAGCTCGTGCACCAGCCATTGCTGCTGACTCCGTAGCAAAGGCTTTTCGCTGGGTTTTCCACCTCCAACCTCCATCCCTTTGCTGTGCTCAGGGACTCGGCTCCTCCCCAGAACAGAAACTCCCCCACTTCTTTCACAAAAGCAGCAACTGCTGGCATCAGAGAGCTCCAGGGTGTCCCTTCTCATTCCTGCATAGGATTTTGGGGTGAACAAAGACGCTCGCTCCACAGTCCCCCACAGCTCCTCATGTCCAAGGACAGCATTCAAGGGTTTGCGTGCATGGGGCTAGGAGAAGGCTCAAGACCAAGCCCTTGAGGGGCACCAGCCCAGGCAGAAACCTCACCTCGATGCCCGGAGCAGTGGAGGCAGGAGGGTGACAGTCCCCTCCCAGGAACAGCTCAGCACCAGGCAGGGAGCAAAGGAGCACGATTCAGGCGCAATTTCTGGCTCAGAAATGCCCTGAGCCTCCCCAGGTCCAAGCTCTTTTGCGAGTTCAAATCACAGGGTTTCTAAAGCTCCTTCACTCTAGAAGCAAACAGCTGCAGCAAGCTGGATTTCTGACCACACTGCTGTAGGGCCTTCGTTTCCCAACAACTGCCTGTCTCCAGCAGAGAAATGCAGGCTGACCTTCCCCGCACGGCTCCCAGCCTTGCCTGTGCGGAGCTCCCTTCCCTCCCCAGCACCCTCCTGCCTCCTCCACCCTTCCTCCAGCTCCCCCAGGGCTAAGCACGCTCATTTGCTTATGAAGACCCTGAAGGTGCATCTACAACACAGGGGAGCAGCATCCAGGCTGCTTCATTTTCTGCTCTTCTCCTCCTCTAGCTCTTCGCTGAAGCACAAGAGCTTTCTTCTCTGCGCCCCACGCTGCTGAGCAGCCTCCACCTCCCCAGCTCGAGAAGTCTTTCCTTTCCCTGCCTTTGCATTGGGTCTGCTGAGCAGCTCGGAAGCAGCCTGCATGAAAGGTACTGACAAAATAAAGTTGGATTGTACTGCATTATTGAAAAAGTGACCTCCAGTGGTCAATAAAGCCTTTGCCCACCGTTTCCAGGCAGCGGTGCCTGTTGTCAAGCTCTGCCTCGGTTCAGCAGGACGGCGGTTTGTCTCTCCCAGTCCCAGCTCCCACGGGTGGCTCGTTAAAACTCAGAGTCTGCACTTTGGTAACGAGGAACTCAAAGCGCTTTAATGCACGGATGCAATCATGAATGCAAACAGGCTGCAGGCGAGAGAGCAGCATAACAGCAGTCTGTTCCCCCCATCTCCATCCTTACAGCGACTGGCTCTAGGCGAAAGCACGGGGTCTGATAAGAGAAGTTGGCAGGAGGCACAGTTCTAGGACGAGGCATTTTTCGGTTTTACTGCAAACCTTCAGCCACGCTGCATGGCAGGAGGGGGGGTTCAAGGGACACCATTCCCTGCATTTCAGCAGCAATTGAGCTCTGCATCTGGACCAGGAGGAGGTTGACGGACACAGTGCAGGTAGCACACAGGTTCTCCTGGAAGATGCCCTCCTCTGCGCTGCCATGTTCCTACTCCTTTCACATTTGATTTCTATGAACAATTGCACAACCAGCTTCCTCCTTCCCTCCCCTACCCCAGCTGCAGAAGGCAGGTCTGTCCCAGCTGCATGAGACATCACTGGAGGAGGTTAACCCTGGCATGGAGAGGGAGCAGCCCACCAGCAGCACCTTCTCCCTGGCACCCCAACCTCCACACCGCAGCCCGAAGCACAGCCTCGCCTGGGAATAGCGGAGCTGGGTTTCCCTTCGCATCAGACACGGAGAGGCACAGATACCCCGCTACACACACGCAGCCCCACGCCGCTCAAAGAAACACACATGGGAGACATCAATGGCCCGTTTGCAGGACCAGCAGTTCCTGCACACGCAGCATTTCACTGGCAAACCCGGTTGCTCCCTCACCAGAGAGTTTGGTCCCCTCTTCCTTCTCCTTCTCTTTTGATAACTGAGGCAAGACAAGCATCACCTCACTGTCCCCCAGGCACGAGGCCAGCTGGGAGCTCTAGGAAAAGGGCTTTTTACCCTTGTTGGGATTAGCTTCAGGTAGGGCCCAACTGCAATGAGCTCAGCCTTCTCAGGACATTAGGTGAGGACAGAGCAGAACCAGCATTCCCCATGGAAGGAAAGCCCTAAAACAGCCCAGCTCTTAAGTATCCTGCTTCATTTCCAAGTGCCAGTGCCACCATAGCAAGTGATGCCTCCCTCCCTCCTACTTTGAAGGGTAGCACAGCAACAGCCATCCCCTGCAGGTCCCACACCACCAATGCTGCTCAGGGACGATGTCCTCCCACCTTGTCCAGGATCTGTGCCCAGGGAACAGCCCCAACACCTTCACAAGCGAGGCCAGGCTGGGAAGAGCTCCCCACACCTTGGCAGACACTCACGACGGGAGCTGGAGTCTTTGCAGCATCACCTCCCCTTCCCACCAGGGAAATCTGTACAGGGCAGATAACAAGCTTCACAGGCACCTTGCAGAGAGGGCCACCAGCCAGCAGGGTCCAGGAAACACAGGCAGTGAAGAGAGGGAGGAGAAGGGGCTAATTAACCACCTCCTTCCCCAAGGGGACTGGTTTAGACAGCATGAAAGATTAAAGGTCTCAAGGATGCAAGGGGAGGTGGAGGGGAAGGCTCTCCTCCCATGCATGGACACAGATAGGCACCACAGAGCTCGTAGTTACGGTGAGGACCAGGCTATGAGCCATGGACATGATCTAGCACACTGGGCAAGGAGATAGCTGACAAAATGGTGTTCTCCTAAATTTAGCAGCCACCGTGCATATCATCTCCCAACCCTTCAACCCCACAGCCCACCCCCAGAGCTGTGCAAGGCTAATTTCCATCAAGGGCTGTCTTGGAAGAGACTCTTTCCATTTCAACCCATCTGCCAAGCGCAGGCAGCCTTCCCCAGATCAGCTCCCCTCTTCTGCAGTGTGCCAGCAGCAGGGACCAGGCTCCTCTCCACCTAAAGCAACGTACCCATGGCACGTAGTCAGCAGTTGCCTACATACCACCTGCAAAGCAACCTCCCCTCACACGGAAACACGCAAAACATGGGTGTTTAACAGTAGGATCCCGGCACATTTATTGTCCCCTGTTGGTGGAACAGCCTCCTCCCTCCATTATTCTGTAGTTCACAGCCCCAGGATCGAGAGCAAGGGCAAAGCTCACTGTTCCCCTCGTGTTCCAGCAGATCTCTCCTTCAGCTGTGAGCTCATCTGGCTCTTGCAGCCAGCAATGGCTGCACAGCATCACTCCCATGAGGACAGGAGCAAGGAGCTCCAGCTGAAATAGTGATTTCAGTACTGCTCACCAGATCTCAGCACCCAGCATGGCCACAGTGCCAAGGGCAGGACATCTTCAGATAGAGCCAGGCAGTTGCTCTGTTCTGCAGTAGGTCACAAGTTCCCAAAGGAGAAGTGGATTGTGACATTCAGAGGGGCAAAATCATGAGGCCAACCTTCCTTGCCTGCAACAAGAGGGTATAGTCTTCTGAAGGCCACGCACAGCCAGGAAGGATGAAAGATGAAGGCACCCAAGCTTTTGGGCTGACGGCACAGCCAAGCCCCACCTGCCTCCAGACTATAAAGCACCTCTCCTCCAGTCAGGGATGGGTGGGCTCACCTCACCAGTTGGAGACAACCTAGAGATACACTTGGTATCATCCTGACACCACTGTAATGGGTGGTGGCTGAGCCATTTCTCCTCCTGAGGAAGAGAAGGCATCAGCAGCTCCTTTTAGCTCCAGGAGCTGCAACTATTCCTTGTGATACCCCACAGAGCTTAACCTTATGGAGCATCTGCAGGAAGGGTGGCTGCTTTGAGCTGCTGGGAGCTTCCACTGTGACATCTCACACCATCTGGTCACAAATCCTCTCCTCCTCCACATGCTTCCAGCATTCAGACCCTTCTCCTGGTAGGGTCACTCATGGTGAGAGCAGCTCTGGCAAGAGTACCTTTCCTTCCTGTCCCCCAAAATGATGTAAAGAATGGTATTGGGCTCTGGAATTGCCTTTTTGCCTCTTTTTATGGTTCTGAAGGATAAGGTGGACCAAACGTTGCTCCACATGGGTGTGGGCTTTGCTGCAGGCTCTGGTGGGACCCAACAGATCCTCCACCACTGGCAGGACCCATCAGTACCACACTCAGCCACACAAAACGTCTGTTTCTCTCCAGAGACGTGAGGACATACCATACTCTAGGTGTGAATCAAGCCTGGGTTTCGGGATGCCAAAGGCAGCCAGCTTCAACCCCCTAAAGCTTTGACTTCAAACCTAAAAGCTGAGGGTCACAGCTGGGTGGAGGCAAGGGGCAGGGTGGGATCCTGTTGCTGCCTGTGCGCGTCTTGTTTGGAGCTGCAACAGCACAACCCTCCACAAGCAGGCATCACATCCAACCTCAAGTCCACCACTCCACCCCTGGCAGATCGGGTCTATCTGGTGAATCTGGGCCCAAGTTACAGCTTTGCCGCTTCAAGCTTTAGAAGTTTTAAATAATAATAAGTCATAGCCTCGCATCTCAGATCAAGCTCCCTTTTGGATCACCCAAACCCCAGCCGGGAGTTGTAAACCAGACAGGCAGGACCAGAAAATGTTCCCATCCTACCTCTGCAAAGAGGAGCCTCCACTCCACACCCTTCCAGTCTGCCCCTGGGGTATCCGTCTGACAGGCGGAGCAAGGCTTTGTTGTTTAAGGCAGCCTAATCCTGCAACCCTTACATCAGTGGGGCCAGATCCTGGCCCTCTTGATTCACCCAAGGCTGGGATGCAGCTGGGAAGGGGAGGACAACTGCAAGGGGCAAGAAAGGGGACAGGATCTGAGGCCATCACACACCAAGCAGCCGAGCACAAGCAGCGATAGCTCTTCCCTTTTCTCTGCTTCCCTCCTGCCTCTGCAAACCCCTCTTGGCTTCGCCCAGTGGGCAAGCGATGCTCAACCCGAAACCGGGCTTCAGCAGGGTTGTACCTGCACGTGTTGGTGAGTCAGAGCTGGCTGGCCAGATAGACATGCACCAAACCCTCCCCCGCAGCCCCTTTTAACTTCTGCCTCCGTGACATGCCCTCACCAGGCGTTTAAATAGAGCTTTTTTTTTTTTTTTCCACCACCCCCCTCTTTTTTTTTTTCTTTTCTGCTCTATTTTGTCTTCAGTCCTCCTAGTGGGTGGGGAAAATCCCGGGTGTCAAACTTCAAAAGGGAAGCCTGAGTTCACATCACATTCATGTCCGAGGCGCTGCCTTAACCACAGGCTCCTGCCCGCACCCGCACCCGGGGCCACAGGAGCTCAACTGGGGCCCGACCAGTCGGGCACTGGCAAAGGATGCGACAAGGCTGCTGCCTCCCCTCCCTGCATCCCAGTACAGCTGGGTACGTCCCTTTGGCCACCCATGGCTTGGTGCATCGGGTACACCAGAGGTAAAAGGAGCGTTTGGACATGGAGCCTTGCTCAGGAAGGTTGCAGAGCTGGGATTCAGCCCCCTGCCAACAAGCCCAGCCCAAAAACAGAATTCCTGGAAATCAGCTCTGCAGGAAGGAGGGAGAGCCCCTTGCCTTCTCCTCCCTGCTCAGCATCACATTCCTGACAGAAGCTTTGTGGTGCAACGTAGCCCTGGTACCCGCCCCATGAGACATCTCAGTGGCACAGTACAGACTTAGGATGCTTTACACCAAATTTTTTGCTTTTTGCATTTGAATTTCACTCTTTGTCTGGGTGATTTTTGCCAAAGACTGGGCCCAGCTGAACAGAGTGGCTGGGCCAAGGAAGAAGCAGAGCAGCACAGAGGCGCAAGATGTGCTTCATGCTGCGCAGCCAAAAACCAGGAGGCACAAGGAAGCAGCCTGTCCTCTGCAAGGCCTTTGGTGGGGATCAGCGGCTGGACAAAACCATCTGCACCAAACCCACTGTGCCGTACTCTTCACACACTGCAGAGCCAACCTCAGCCTCACACTGCCCCTGCCTACAGCAGCCCTGGTCCACACAAGCCACCTCCTTCACATCTCCTGGTTTCCAGATTAACAGAGCAGGGCAGCTTGGACCTGGTGCTTTCATAACAAACCTATTTTCTTTCCCCCAGTCACCTGCAACAAAGAAAACCAGGCACACAGACAGTGGAAGGAGATGTAGCATCTATTTGATTTTCTATTGTACTCCTGAATAGTAAGTTAAAGCCTATTCACAGCTGATTTGGTTCTGTTTTCGATGGCATTTGAGATGCTCAGGCTTCATGGGGAGATGAGCTCTCCCACAGAAGAGCTGGCAGGAGCCAGCCTTGCAGAGTTAGGAGCCACATCAGTCCCGGGAGGTGAGTCAGAAACCCCACACTGAGAGGAAAAGGGGGATGCTTGGAGCAGGAGAGCCCAGACCTGTGAGCCTACACCATGAGCCCCACAGTTAGAGGCTGGAAACAGCTTCATTCCCTGCCAGGAGCAGAGAGAAACGTCAGAGCGACATTTTGTTGAAAGGGGATGAGCAGGAGTGTGGGAGGATGTGTTGCTGCTCCCTCCCCAGAGGAAAGGGCACAGTTTTCAGTGGGAAAAAGCTGTCCTGGCTCAATAGCTGTGCCAGGGAGGACGGGAAGCACTGGACAGGCAGTGCTGCAGCCTCTCCTGATGCCCAGGGATATGTCAGGGCAGCTCTGACACCCAGGTCGACTTGCAGCATCTCTGGCAGCTCGCCTCTGCCAGCCATCGCCTTGCAAGTACACACACCATGATTTTAGTCCCACTCTCCCCCTTCGACACCCGGTGTGTTCGGATGCAGCGTTCCGAGCCACAGCAGCAAGCACAGCCTGAGAACAGTGCTCCATCACCCCACCTGCATCATCAGGGACACAGGCTCTTGAGCATCCATATGGAACATAGGACCAGATATCAGCGTACACAGGACACCAGTCTACTAAAAGCCCCAAATAATGATCCCTGAATACAGCGGAGGCAATGTGCTTGGGGACATACTCCCACTGGAGATGCCTGATCCCAAAATACCTCCTGCAGGCTTGGCTCCAGCAAGGTGCTCACCTCCACCAGCTCATAGAGACAGCCAGGCTGAGAAACAAGCAGTTTCCACACAGCCCACGGTGCCCAGCAAGTATTCAGTCAGTGTCTAACCTGGTGAAAAGCTCTTTTTGGTTACATTTGCTCTCTACTTCCTCTCCAGTTAAGCAGGTACCCCAGAGCACCCCAAAGTGCAGATGTGGGAAGGATGCTTTGAGCCAGCACCCCGTTGCAATGGAATAAGCCAAAGCTGCAGGAGGCCAGGAGCCAAGGGAAGGGGACTGCCGTTCCTCCAGCCCACGAGCCAAGGGGGACGCACGTGACTAGGTGTTAGCTTGGATTTCCAAGCCCTGCGACAGCACCAGCTGCTCCTGCCTGTCCCTCTCCCCTCAAAGAGGCCCATAGATCGGGTTTCCCAGGCCACTGCATCCAGGTGAGTCCCCGCAGACCTGGCTGGTGTCCCCTTCTCTGCAGCCATTCCAGAGACGTCGGACCAGCCCTTCGGCGGGTGAACACCGGAGCATCCCCGCAGGCTCCAGCCGACACATGGGCGATGGAAGCCAGCACATCTCACCTCCCGTGAGCCCAGGGGATGCAAGCACTGCTGTGGGCAGGGACTTGCCTCAGCAGAAACCAGATCTGGGCCGCTCCAGAACCAAAAATAACCTGCCAGCTGCCTGGGAAGAGAGGAGAGCCAAGCGTGCACAGATCACACACATGTCAGGAGGGGAGTCATCTGCACCCATCTTCAGGGATAATGGAGGGGAGCATGTTTTTTGGTGCAATTCAATGGATAACAGCAGAGCAGTGGCGTAAAACTGCCTCCAGGCCTTTTTGGGCAGCAAAGCAGCAGACGGCCAATACCCCCAGGGCCCCATCCTCCATCTGGGGACAATGCTGCCATGCCTGGGAGCCACAGAGAGCCCCAGTGCAGCTGTGCCAACGAGAAGAGTCCCCTGCTTGGTCCCTCCTCTCCTCCTCTAAGAGGCAGCAGAAGCCAGAGAGGCTGGGAGCCCAGAGAACTTGCAAACTCGTGCTGGGTGGGAGGCGTTTCTCCCACCCCCGGTCGCTCCAGCAGCAACTGTGCAGAAATGCTTTCTCAGCTCAGAGCAGGCTGGAGAAGCAGGGAAGACAATCCAGATGTGCAAACCAGAGTAACAAGGCACCAGGATCCGTTCACATTTCATGCCAGCCTCCTGCCAGGGGCTCTTGGTGCAGCCACACCTTGTGTTCGCAAGGACCAGCAAGAGCCCTGATCCTCACAGCTTTTGGGGAGGAGAAGACAGAGCTTTTTGTCCCTTGGGTTAGCAATGATGGCCGCCCAGGGCTCAGGAGCAATGGGGACAGAGAATCCAGAGCCACCTTTGGGGTGAATGCAGGCAATCAGACCCCATAAACAACAGCCCGTTGGGCAGACACAAGATTACCATGGCCCACCAACAAAGGAGCAGAAAACAGGACACTCACTCATCAAAAGCCTTCACTGCCCGCACTGGAAAGGTGCAATCCTTTCTTCAGGACTTTCTGGCATCTGCCATTCAAAGACATTTTCCCTGGGAGACGTTCCCAAGGAAGGCCACAGATTTTCCATATCGGAACAACATGATTTTCCAAATTCTGTAATTACACATTGGTCGCTACCAGGACTGGGGCATAGGGTTCAGCTGAACTAGAGAAGCAGCAGGTAACGCTTCTGCACCAACACATACTTCAAGGAGTCATTTCCCCTGATCATTCCCAAATCTTCCACTTTTCTTACTTCTTTCTTCCGGCGAGGCACTCACAACTTGACGTGTTTCAGGACCTGCCACCTCAGAGCAGGTCAACACCTGCCCCAAAACCCAAGCAAGGAGCAGAAAAAAGCAGAAAGACTTGGCACAAATCACTCAGTGCCCCAACTTCATCAGCCTCCCGAAGGCGCCGGCGTTGCTCATCCCCAAGCACCGTTACCACAGCCAAAGGGAGGGCATTCGCAGGGCACACCTTGCGGAAAAGCTCTATAAAACAGGGCTGAGCCCTCGGCAGGTACAAGCCGACCTTAGAGAGCAGAGCTCCAGCGGAGCTGACCTCAAGGGAAAGGCAGGAGCATTTCCAGCCAAACTTGGGAGGGGAGCTGGCAAGAGCAACGTGAGGGTGCAGCGTTGCAGGATGTCAGTACTTGCATTCGCCGCCGCCTCCCGGGGTTGTGCACGGGATCGGGGCTGCTCCCGCTTTCCCCAGGCAGGAAGAGACAAGCAGGAGCTTGGTGCTCCTGAAGCCGCCATCCTCCCTGCTTCAGTGGCAGAAGAAGAAAGCAGCATCAAACAAGTCTTGGGCTGTCGGCTTCCCAGCACCCT
>JAOXNO010000008.1:6318774-6330311 GCA_028565335.1 Limnodromus scolopaceus
GCCATCCTCCCTGCTTCAGTGGCAGAAGAAGAAAGCAGCATCAAACAAGTCTTGGGCTGTCGGCTTCCCAGCACCCTGCCAGCACAGCACTCCTCCACCTCCTTACCTCCTTGGCATCACTGTTTGCAGAGAGAGAAGGAGCAGCTCTGCTTCCCAGCCCAGGGGTAACAGCGGCTGGGGAAGGATGGACCCAGTTCCTCCCCATTTCCCAATCCCAAGGCACTGCACCAGCCAGAGGGGAGCTTCTCCCTCCTGCTGCCCCAGCTCCTGGTGCAACAGGGGCCAGGGAGGAAACCCCTGCACAGGGCTGTCACTTCCCTGAGAAAGGTTCATCTGTACAAGGTGGAAGAGAAGATTCTTGCTACAAGATGAAACCCGAGGGCTGTGGCGCTTTTCGGCTCTGTTTTCCACTCCCTGAGATGGTTTGGGCAGAGCTGCTCTGTCCAGGTCTTCCTGTCCCTTGCTGGAAGGGTGAGGGCACTGGCCCACCTCCCACACCCAGACTCTGCTCATTATGCTTCTTCAGGAGAGCCTCCACCTAATTTTGCACCAGACTCTCTGGTTGCCATCAATAAGTCTTCTGGGTGAGAGGTTTTAGACCCTGGCGCTGCTGGCTCTGCCCAACCAGTCTTACCAGCATGGGGAAAAGATCTTTAACTCTGCTCTCCAATGTGTGTCCTCACAGTGCCCACCAGGGATTAAGACCCTGCTGTCCTGACCCTCAGCATCCCGAAGGACTGAGTGCTAACTCACACACACAAAGAAAGCAGAAGCTCCACATTGATGGTCTGCACCATCTAAAAGCCTTTTATTTCATTTCACTTGCTCTCTCATTTCAAGCTAGCCGCCAATACCTTGGGAAACACAGGCTAGAGAGACTTAGGATTTATTTTTGAGAGCTTAACATCCATTATGCTCTTAAAAAATTTATGCCCTTAAGCATCTCCACAGTGGCTGCTGAACACCCATTAAAAAAATTTCATCCATTGCTTAAGCCTGACAAGTCTCACCTTCGAGAGATACCCGTAAAGACCTGGCAAGACGCTCAACTTGAGCCCTGGGCTTCTAAAACCTGACCATGGCACAAACAGCCCTGGGAAAGACGTTATTCCCCCAAGAAAGCAAGACACCAGAGGTGAGGTTTATATCCCGGAGCAACCACTACACGCTGACTTTGCTGCAGATGACCGTGGCAGGACAGCTTGATGTGTCAGTTGGAAATGCAATTAACTTCAATGTGCAAGGGGATAAGTGAAGAACTGAGGTTCCTATGGATGCAGTTGCTTGGCTCTTAATTCCTCTAGCAACACTAGCCTAACAATGTTATCCACATTTCATTTCTACCCTTTCCAGAGCAGGAAAAGTTCCCTTCAGCCTTGGGAATCCCTGTGCACGTGGGAAAGTCACGCAGCGTGCAAAGCAGCACTGCACCAGGAGCTGTTTCCAGCCAGCTTCACCTCCAGGACCCTCAACCCACGGCTCCTGCCGCCCCCTTCAGCGGCTGTGTTTCACCTTTTGGGGCTTCTGTTCCAACATCAGAGTAGGAAGGGTCTGGGCTCGATCCAGGTCCAAGCAGGACTGCGTCAGAAGCAATCAGCTCAGGGAACACAGAGAGGTGTGCACCTCAACGGCTTCAGTGCAGGGCTCCTCCAAGGCACCTGCTGCAATACAACCATCACAACACATTAGGCAGCCATGAGGCTGCTGGTACAAGGCTCTTGAATGGCAGGCAAGGGATGAAAAGCCAAAAGGAAGAAGCAAAGGAGCTAGACAGGCCTGTAGGGGAGCTTTCCTATGCCCTCCTCCACCAGGCAGCTTCACCAGGTCCCCGTGCAGCCCATGAACCCCCCTCCAAATGCTGTATCAGGGCTCACGCAGCCTCCCAGGTGGGCATCTGCTGGTCCAGGCACGGCACACACACAAAGAGATGTTTATAAGACAGCAAGTTGTCAGCATCACAACACTGAGGACTGCAGGGAGCAAGTAAGTGGACCAAGGTCAGGCAGCGTTGCTGCGGGCTGAGCTGTGCAGCCCAGCACACACCACCTCACTCAGCCCCTGAACAGCCCCTGGAGAGCACAGGCACAGCAGAAGGTGTTAGACTGAGCTCTCCCTCTCCCCTGCATCCAAGAGAGACAAATTTGTTTCCTCCTGCAGGATCGTCTCTGTTCACACCTCACTATAGAAGATGCACTGGTCACTCTGTGCTCCTACACACTGCTGTGGACTGGCCACCACCAGGGAAGGACCCCCGAGGCTGCTTCTTTCAGCATCCGTGAGGCAGCAGGCTGGCTGCACCTGCAGCGCAGAAGCAGCACAGGCTCCCTGCACCCCGGGCTCCTCGCTGGATGCAGCAGCCGGCAGCTCACCGCAGGCAGCCTCTCCCACTCCACTGCTTCCTTCTGCACAGAAAGGAACATGGTGCAGACTCTGCTGCAATCCAGACGGATCTTTCTGCTGCCTTCAATGTGCCCAGGAGGTCCCAGCTGCATGGGTTGTGATCCAGCATCCAACCACACAAGTCCCTACAAACACAGCAGCGGGGTCCTGGCAGCACAGGTCCCTCCACAGCCCCAAGCTCTGATGCATGGGCTTCAGCCCTTCTGCTCCCACCATGCCATGCACACACCAGGAGTTTTCTGCACCCTGTGGAAGAGTTCCTCTGCTCTGGGTACGAATTTCACCCAAACAACTCCAAATTCAAGCAAGACGAGCAGCTCTGCCCATTGCCAGCCATGCCGGGCCAGGCACCAGGCTGGAAGCAGTATGGACACGAGTCCGAACTCGCAGCACAGACCAGCTGGAGGCCGGTTCCAGGCAGGATCAGGCATGCTCAATACTCCCTCCAACACCTGTACCCAGGAGGGAAAAAGGATCAAGTGCAGCCCCTCTGCAAGCAAGCACCCAACCCCTGGGCTGTGGGGAGGCTGAGCTGCACCCAACAGCTCAGGAGAGAAAGGCTGGGCTGCACACACCAGGCTCACACCGGGTTCAGCCCTGCCACCCAAGCCCACCCCTTGCCTTCACACCGATGACAGCCCAAGGGTGAGCCGCAGCATGCGACCCTGGGCAGCACAGGCAGGCCTGGGCCATCTGTCCCAGATCATCACCCAACGCCAGCCAGCTCCTGACTCCCAGCAGCGTCACAGCCCTCCCCACCAGTTTTAGTTGTTATTCCTGCTTTTCCAGTCAGCGAGGTGTGCTGCACGCTCCAGCAGCCCCTCTCCAGCACGTTTGCCTGCCAGAGGGATTTCATCCCCCTCCACCAAGGCTCAGAGGAGCACGGAGGCAAGGACCACCAGGACCGGGCAGGAGAGACAAAGCAATTCCAGGCAGCCAGGTGCCAGCCCACAGCTGGATGGCTCCACTGGGGCAGATGTTTCACAGACACCCCCATCACAATCCCAGCACAGGGTTGCCCAACCAACTGTGGCTCTCACCATGCGCCCAAGCTGGCCCCAGCTGCCCCACAGCAGGCGGGAGCTGCCAGAGGCTGGATGCTTCACTGTCATCTCCCTCCAGGTTTGTGCAAACTCTCTAGAGGTAGCTGCTGGCAAGGGGCCAGGCAAGCCGCGGTGGCTTTGATGTGGGTGTCTGCTGGGCACATGCCAGGGCCAGGACAGGGTGTTTGGCTGGAGGCACCAGGTGCCAGACTGAATTATGCCGGGGGGGAAAGAAATCTCCAGGTCACGGCAGTGCCACAGTGGCACAAGAAATGTGCCTCATTGCCCACGCTGCCACTGCTCTGTGCCTCGCTCCAGAGCTCCTTATCTCTGGGGTTCATGAGCAAGGATGTCTCCCCTGTGGGGAAGCAGCTGCAGCACTCATTTTCCTAGGCATGGAGAGCACCAGACAGTTCGGCACCCACCTCCCGGCAACACCAGGCTCCTGGGCACAGAGAACCTGGAGAAGGATGCTCTGGAGGGGATGCAGGAGCAAAGGTGGTTCAGCATCGCTCCTGCAGCCCCGCGGAGGGGCAGGCCCACCACCGCCGTGCCGGGCTGCCGGTGCCCAGGCGCCGAAAGAGTTACTGAGCACGGGAGATGTCGTTAATAACGAAGGCCACGCGAGTGATTTTTATCTTTAAAAAGCCCACAGCCCAGGTTGCGCGGCTCCGCTAGGGAGCTCGCTCGGGCACAGCCACTGCTCCTTTAAGGTATTTAACAACAACGTGGGTGAACACGCTGGCTCCTCCCCGAGACTGCACATTCCCTCCGGGTCCCCCCGCCCCAGCCACGAGTGGCAGCGGGGACCCCCACGCCGAGCCCGGACTACCAGTCCCGGCATCCCCCCGGGCAGCCCTCGGGGATTTGCTCCCTGCCGGGGATTGTAGTCCTCCTGCTGCCGTTCATCCGTCTGTCCGTCCGTCCGTCCATCCATCCACAGGGCACGGAAAGGACACGCTCCTCCCCGGCTGGAAGGGTCTGCTCAAAGAAAGCAGCAGTTTCCATCGCAGGCAGGCAGCAATTAACTATTTCGGAGCCCCACGTCAGCTGGCAGCACTAATTGCACACTCTTTGGGTCACTTTTAGCAAGGAAGGGGACCCTCGCCCTGCCTGGGGCCAGAATCCCAGGCACATTCCCCACCCGAGCCACAGCTCCAACTTTAATTCAATTTTTGCCCCTAACAACTGCCCTCCCTACAGACCTGGCGAGCACAGGGAATGGGGAAGGGTCTGCTGCTTTGGTTGCTCTCAATGCCGAGCATCACCACAAGCCCTGGGAAGGTGGTCTCACTGGAGATGGGCAATTCCTATCGCAGGAGTCACCCAGGGGCCCCTCGCGCCAGACACTGTCTGCACGGTAAGACAGGTCCTGCCCTGCACAGATTAGCATCTAGAAACCACAGGACAGGGTGGGTGNNNCCCCAAACAGAGGCAGAGAGACACGATTAGCCCTAGATCATAGGCAGTTGGTCTCCATGCCTTCCCATCACCGTATAACAGCTTGCTGCCCAGGCTCCTTCAAGAGTCTACTGGTCCCATTGCCAGCAGGGAGCATGGCTGTAAATCCTGCTGAGTCCCCAGCAAGTCCCTGTCTGCTCCACTCAGGATAGACGGGAAAGGTATCTGCAGGTAACATCCCTCATCCATGCTGGTGCTGGAGACAGACTTTCCAGTTAGGGTACGGACAGTGCTCCGGCACAGCCACATTTACATCTATAACACAGGGATCAACACTTGGTTATGCAGCACTAAACACTTTGGGATATTTGACCTAGCAATTAGATTGGGTCACTATCAGACACCACAGCCCAGTAAACATCCCTGGCTGCCCAGAGCATCTCGTTCCTCCTGGAAGTGATGCTCTGGGGCGGCAGCAGTGAGACCCCGAAGGAGCTCTGGAGAGCCAGTCACCGCCAGCTCAAATCTGTCCTTTAGCCTAGTGTTCATCTCTCCACAGGCTCTAATGGATATTTGTTCCCATCCCTAACCCAAGAGCCACCACAGGTGAAAGCATCCTCCCAAAAGTGACCCCGCAAACCATGGTCACAATTCCCCTGGGTGAGGGACCTACCTAGACCCCTCTGCAGCCCCAGTCTCCAGCCCTGCCTAGGTGAGAGCTGGTGCTGAGCACAGCTGGGTTTCATGGACAGAAGCATCCCAAATTTTCGAGCACTTCAGCACAGATCCCATACATCAGCCAGAAAAGCACCCGAGCAGCTGAGCCCAGCCTGGAGCTGCACAGCCCTATGGCCAGGCTGAGCTTCGGTGCCATCACGTCTGCACGCTGCAGGACTCCAGATCACCTGAAAGTCACTGCCAAGCAGGACAGAGGCTGTGGGTACTTTCACCCCTGCCAGCAGCTCAGAAATGCTCAGGGGAACCATGGGGATGCCACTGAAACAAGGACCCCGTACAAGTCCCCAGGCAGCCACCATGATGGCTGTGCCTGCCCTGCACAGGCAGTAGAGGGGCTTTGGGGATTCCTCATGTCCCTGAGAGGGTAGGCACCATGTCCATCGGAGCTGTGATGAGCTCCCTGGGGTGGCAGGGTCCAGGGGAGCACCCAAGCCAAGGTGTAAAACACTAACTCCCTGGAGGGAGTGGATGCCAACTTCATCCCCTCTTCCCAAAAGAGCGGCTCCTGAGCTTGCTGCACCCAGTTCATCTTGCAGCTTTAGCTGCAATGGTTTTGCAGGAAATCCATGTCCTCCAAATTCCAGAAACAAGGAGACAAAGCACCAGCAGAGACCAGTGCTGTAGGACTTGGCTTGCTAGAGACCTGGGGAAGGACCTGTGCTAGAAGCTTTACAATGCTGCTGCTGCAGAGCATCACCCCAGCAGCTCTAGGTGCCAGACAAGCCAAACAAATCACAGCAAGATGAACTGGGACACTGCAACCTCCCCAAGATCACCAACAGCTCTGCGTACACCATCGGCAGCTCATTCCTACCCAGCTCTAGCAAGGAACAAATCTGCTACTGCAGACCGACCTGTGGGCACAGCAAGCCAGCAGCAAAAGTGTGCGTGGACTAAAAAACATCAGCACAGGCAGAGGCCCCCTTCTCCTTTGGGTCACGTCACCAGCTGGCCGACACAACCAGCATTTGCCCACTCACAGCAGGATAAGCTGAGCCCACTGCGGAGGTGGTCAGCAATAAGATCCTGGTAGCAATCACCTCAATTCCACCCTCCCAGGATTAGTCGAAGCAAAAGTCATGCAATTCCCAGCCAAGGGGACCTCCCAACACTTTGGTAGGAGCACAAGGAGCACCAGGAGTGATTGTAAGCACCACCTTGGGCACAGGGATGGGTTAGGCTGTGCTTGGCCACACAGCAGTGAGAGGCCATGAAGCAATGGCAGGGAAGCTTACAGGTTGCACCCATACCCTGCACAACAGTGCTCAGGGTACAAGAAATGAAGAAAACAAGATGGTAAAATGAGGTAGGAAGAAACCAGATCAAAGTATTAAGCAGTTCATCCATGCCCTGTGCCACAGTGGTGCTTGGGAGGCATTGTATACCTCCCCAGCTAAAAGCAAGGAAGAACAATAATTAAATGGATGATTTCTCAATACGGTTTTGTCCCCATTTTCTCTAGGGTTTTATACAAAGTATTTGACTGTGGAAGCGGAGCTGGGAGAAAGAGCTAACAGCTATGATAGTGGGGTGATGGCTTCACCCATTGCATGCTCAATCAGTACAGATGGATACGCTGCTCCAAGGGCTCACGGCTTCTGGAGCAAACATGCCCCATCCCCAACTCACTGCAGCAGACCCTGTGGGTCTGTGCTACAGGTCCCCTCAAGCTGGAGCAGCCCGGGGGTGCAGGCAACATTGCGCCTGCCCAGCACAGCCAGCACAGGGGAGAGAGTGGTAGAGGCCAGCCCTGCTCCCAGACCTCAGCCTGAAAACCTTGTTCTGGCTTGTTTTCCCACTAACTTGGGGCACCTGACTTGTAATAAGTGAGCCTGAAAAGCAGGCTCCTTTTCAGACATGCCAGGCACCCACAGCTCCCACTCGCAGACGCATCTCCAGGGAGTCAAGTTCCAGGTGCACCAAAAAAAATTTCGTGTTTCAGCCAATACCCAAATGCCTCTGCTTCCTTGTCTGAGAAAAGCTGGGCAATGCCCAGGCCCAGGACTGAGGCTCAAGGGGAAATTACTCTATAGCAGCCAGTCTAATTGCACTGAAATTACAAGATCAAGCAGTAAATTCACATTTGTGTTTGTTGCTCTGGGTGGCAAAGCCACACCGGCAAGTGCCTGATCTCCAATCGCTGCAACTTCACGTTTCATTGGAAAGGGAAGGAGGGGGTTAATGAAGGAGAGCATTGCCAGTTGGAAGTGCTACCTAAAAAGGGTTTCTCCTACTAGCTGAAGCAAAATGGTTTCTCTTGCCAGCTTGTTTACTCTGCAGCTGAGAGCAGCGGACCGCCAGGTTTTGCTGCTGGAGTCCGCTGCAAAGATCGACGGCTGCGAGACGGGCCCTGGCACCAGGACATTGGCAGGGCTGGACCGACCACGGTACAGCTGCACCGTCCCCAGCCCGGGGCCAGTCCCACACCGCAGCCTGGTCCCCAGGACCGGCAGCATGTATGCAGGGAAAAGTGCAGCTAGAACCCTCCAGACAGCAAATCTCGGGCCCATCCTCCTTTCCTTTGGGGAAATAATGGTACTCGCCATTTAATGGCCAGTTAAAAGCTGCAATTACGTTTAACCGAGATGGTTTCTGACCAAACATCCCCTACAGCAGTAGGGTCCTTAGGGTCCTTTCCCATGGGAAGGGCACACAAACCCCAGCGGAGACCAGGGAACAGGGATGCTGGAGAGGACACAGTCAGTTTCCTGGGAAAGGCAGGCACCAAACAAACCCATCCTGCCCCAGCTTGCTGCTGCAGAACCGGAAAACGGACAAGACTCGTTATCCTCTTTTAGAAAAGCAGAGCTTACAGTCATGTGTCAAGACAGGTACCAGCCAGATTCTGGAAAATTTGGAGTCCACAGGCCAAACTGAAGCAGCGCAGCTCTCACAGCACGCAGCCCATCCCGGCTCCAGGATTAAAGCCACCGTGTCTGCAAACAAAACACTCGCACCCGCCAGGAGAGCCAGCCGGGAAGGAGAGCGAGCCTGCAGCCGTCGCTAGCCTCACCAGCCGCAGCGCAGTGCCCAGCAGTCAGCGAGAGGATCAGGCCCATGTTTTATAGCCTTTATATTAATTACCCAGAGCCTAAATAAGATTAAAGTTTTAATTCCATCTTCATCTAGAGGCTCCTGCTGTGCTCTTGGGTTTTCCTGGTGCCATGAAGCTTCTCCGGCAGTTACAGCAGTTACAGCAGAGGGCACTTCTCCGACAGCCGGAGACAGCAGCATCTCCCACATCAGGGCTGCCCCATGATGCCCGAATGGCCCAGAGGGTGCACCACCCTCTGCAAGTCCCTCTGCACCTCCATAACTGCCACACTGCTGCAGGCAGGGCCCTGCAAAGTCCGCCTGACCCTTCCTTTAAAGCCACAACCCAAGCCCAGTGGGGCTACGCGGTGATTAAAGAGCAGAGGGCCAGCGCTGGCCAGTGTCCCCAGGCCATACTGCAAGTCCGAGCTGGGCTGGTGGGCAGAAGCCTGAGGGCAGAGGATGGCTGCCAGGGTGATGCTTTGTGGCTGGCACCGTCCGTGCTGCACAAGCCACCCCGTAGCAGCTGGCTGACGGGTAATTCAGGCTCTTAGCCCGGACCACCTAGGCTGGAGTTTTACAGCTGGAGAGCAGCAAATGCCAGCTAAACGAGAGAGGAGACTGCTGCCTGCGCTGGCTCGGTGAAAGATGTGGCAGAGCCTGGCAGCAGCACTCGTTGCCCCAGTTCCCCAGTGCCCAGGAGGCCACGGAAAATGCTGCAGAGCTGCAGCTGGGGCTCAGCCCGCGATCACCAATGCCAACACCCCCCGAGAGCTGAGCCTTCAATCTCACTGAGTGGGAGCAAGGCCTGGCTCCAGCCAACAAAGCATCCAAAATTCAGCACTGGTCTCTGTGCCGTTCCCCAAACCCCAGCCCTGCTGCACCCCGTGTTATCTGTGTGGATAACTCCTGGTATCACCTCCCACATCTCCGGCTGCAGCGCAGCCACAGCCTTGGAAAAGCCAACCTACAGCCAGGAAGGGTTGCAAGGGAGGAGAGGAAGGAGTCGGTGCAATCCCCCATTCAGATGCTACACATACCCATCGCCTTGAGCTACAGCCACCCTCTGGACAGGATTGTGATTATTTTCCATGTTACAGACAAGGAAAGCGGGTCAAGAGCATCCTACAAGAGCTCAGGAATGCACAGAGTGTCGTTCACCCCAGTTTGCATGGCTGAGGGCAGATTGTGGAGAACATTGCTCCACAAGCAAGGTTGCACAAGCAAGGAGAACTTAGCCAGCTTCCACTCAGAGGGCAATGAGCTGCCCCAGCCCAGCAGCTGGGAGAAAGTCCTCCATGGTGCTAGGCCTGCTCCCATTCCCTTAGGTGGAAGACATAGGTGAGCTGAGCCAGCAGAGTCCAGACAGGCCAGGACGCAAGCAAAGCCCACAGCCTTCCAAGAAAGCCCCCACAGCTCCCCACAGAGCCCAGGCTTTGCACCGTGTTCCCAAAGCTGACACAGTGGCCACCTCACACAACCGCCCCTGGGGTTTGAAGGCTGGGCTGCACTGATGGGAGTGAGGGCTTCAGGTGTCTCCTATCCAGTGGGTTCCACATTGCCTGCTGATGTGAGGCTGCCCAGAGTCACCCCTAAGGTATGCATGCCAGTGCGTCCCCCAAAGCTGGCACCCAGCATAGGGACCATCCTCCCATAACCACTGGGGAAAGCCCCCTCTGCTCTCCTCTACCATCACTTTTTACAGAAGATCCCACTTCAGAAGCAGCTCTACAGCTCCTGTTGCCCCAGCACTGTGATCCTAGCTTACAGTCCCTTCTCCCACCAAGGCACTGCAGCCCCCTGCCCTAAGACCCCCCAGTTGTGTGCCCAACCCCAGATCTTACCTGCTGGCCAAGAACTGCTCCTCTGTGGTAGCACCAGCATCTCAGGTATTGTTGCTCTGGGGCTGATGGCTGGGTTCCTCAGTGGCCAGGTCCTTTAAGCAGACAGAATAAGGGTCAGACCCCTTAGCCCCTAGACACCCCTAACCCCATACATCCCACAGGGGCTGCCCACTCCCCATCACATGGACCCTGTGAGGGGGCACCCATTGGAGCAGGGGACCTCGCTGCCCTGCAGATTCAAGGCACCTGTGTGTAATGATGTGGGATGGGAGCCTTTAATTAGCAACAAGCTGTGCACCCTCCTACTCCCACTTTGGGGGGAAAAGCTGGTATGACTGGGGGCACTTTCTGAGCAGTGACTGATGCACATCCCTGCTCCCACATGGCGGGGGGAAACACCTGACTCCCCTCCAAGTGTGGGGTGGTGGTGAGTGTTTGCAAGGCAGGAGGAGAAGAGGGTGTCCCTGCTGGGGGCTGCTCGTTGTCGGGGCTTGGGAGGGGAACAGCAGTTTTGGGATGTTGTTAGCCCTTCAGAACTTCTAACACCACAGGGCTGGGGCAGCCCCATGCAGAGGGTGGGGTACTGGGGACCGCTTCCAGCTGAAATGGGGGGCAACCCCGGGGAAGGGGCTCCCAGAAGTTACTGGGGGGGCGCCAGTGCCACGGAGGGTGCTGGGGGTAAGCAGTGCCCCCGGGGGGTCTCACTATGTGAGGGGGGCCCGGCGCCCCTAAAGAGCTGAGCGGGGCGGCCTCAGGGAGCGCCCCTACCCTCAAGGCTGCTCGGGGCCGCCCACCGGGGCGGGGAGCCGCCCCCCGCTCACCTGTGTGAGGGAAGCGGGGTGGCGAGGCGGCGCCCGGACCCCACCGCCGTTCCAGCGGGGCACCCACTGCCCGGTACAACCCTGTGCCGCCCCTCCCAGCCCGGCCGAGCCCCCACCGCCCTCGCGGGCCGCGCTGCTCCTGTCAGCATTTGAACCAGGGCGAGTGGCCCGCCTCGCTCTTATTGGCCGCCGCGCCCGCCTGTCAAGCCTCCTGCCGCCACCCCGTTGGCTGCCGACTCGGAGGGGGGGAGGGCGGG
>JAOXNO010000008.1:6338486-6349152 GCA_028565335.1 Limnodromus scolopaceus
AGCCAAGCCAAGCCTGGAGGGAGAGTCTGGCTCCTCTTCCTCAAGGAAGGCACTCAACTGTGCCAACTCCCACAGAGGGAGAAGAGGTGAAAAGAAGGGGAGAAGCCCCACCAAACCCTGCTCTTATCCTCACCTCTGGCCCCATGAATTAGCCAGGTGAGGAGAGGCACCTGCCCCACACCTGCGGGAGGAGGCAGAGCATTAACCCCGTACGTGCTGCTGCCTGGAAGAAGGGAAAGGGCTTTCCCTGGAGTGATGAAGCCCAGGATGCTGCTGTGGACCATCTCTGCTCCGTGCCACCCTCCTCCGGCTGCGTTATGGGACCTAAGCTGCCCCTTTTTCCTTGGCCAGCATGTCCCCCTCGGGCCGGAGCCACGTTTTCCCCCTTCTCCCATGGTGACAAACTCAGGGGGACCCACATCCATCAGAGAGTGGCATCTGCACCGTGTCCCCTGCTCCCCCCTCTCTCATGTGGGAAATGGGGACGGTGGCTGCAGCTCCAAGGCAGAGGCGCTTCTGAATTTGGTCCCGACCAAATCCTCTTTCCGTTCTCCCCAAGCGGGATAGAGTGAAAAGTCACAGCTTTTAAGGTCGGGGCTGGACTCCAGCAGCCACTTCACGGCCCCGCTCGGGCTCAGCCCCACACAGGCAGGAGCAGCCCCGGACTTCAGGGCACCCACAGCTGCCTCTGGTCCCTGAGTATTTCCACAATTTCACTTTGGGGGCTTATTTTTTCATAAACTGCCCCCAAAGCCGTGCTTTCCCTTCCTTTTCCTCGCCGAAAGGAGGCTTTTGCATTGAAACGTGTGAAGCTGCTGCTTTTTTTTTTTTTCCCTTTTTCCCCAGGTTTTACAACATGAAAGTGGATGTTGATGTGAACGGAATTTTGAAATTGGAGACAGAGAAGTTCTGCTCCGGGAGGTGACTATTTGCTCACAAAATCACCTCTTTTCAAGCTCCCCGATGAAATTCTGCACAATTATCTTTTTTTTCTCTCTCCTCCTCGCCCAGCCCGCCCGCTGCCCTGTGTGCTGCTCCAGCTTTTGTTTCTCCTCTGCTCCCTAGCGAGGACGAACAAACCACCACCACCACCACGTGCCGTGCCCGTGCCCACTTCTCCTCCTGGCCACGGCACAGTCCGGTGCTGCCCACATGGCACACATGCTCGGTGGAATTTGGGGCTGCACACCCCAAATAAGAACCTGGTTCTGCTCCTAAACCACTTTCAAATGGGGTACCGAGGTGCTCAGGATTCAGGGATGTTCCTATAACCTCCCCCTCCAGCCAGGGCTTGTCGGACACACGGCTCAGGGAAGGGTGCTCCAGAAACACACTGTTTCGTTTGCTTTGGTGCTGGAGAGCAAACAGCAGCCCGAAACGCGTGTGTGAAGTGACGGGTTTCACCGTCGGCAGCCCTGTGCCCGTGCAAGGCAAGGGAAAGCTTTGCAGGGGACATTCCAGCAGGACTCGGGTCGGGGTGTGGGATGACCCCGTGCAGGGACAAAGCAGCACCTCAGGGTCTGGTCCTACAAAAGCCTGGAGGACCCTCAGGGCCAGGAGAAAACCCTCATGTCCGTGCTGCATGGCTGCTCTCCTCCACCACCCACATTCCCCCAGCAAAGGCCATGCTTGTGGTCCCCACAGCACCCCAAACACCCTGGCTCTTCTGCTCTTGGATGAACCAGGAGGCAAGAACATGGTTAAGAAGCCTCAGAAGCTGGGACACGAACATCCCAGGCTCTGCGGCGCTGCGCGATGGGCTCAGTCCTCCAGCTCAGTGACAAGAAGAGATAAGGGGGAGGATTGAGCCTTCAGTTTGTCCCCCTGGAGCTACCGCTGGATTAACTCAGCCTAACATTGTTTAAGGAGCATTTACATGCAGAGCTTCTTCAGCTTGGCCCTCTGGGTTAGGCAATGCCTCTGGCTTATACCTTGGCTCCGGATCTGTTGACTCTGGAAAATCCCCAGGTTTTGGAGCACGTCTATTAAAACAAGCAGCGCTGTGGTCACCCAGGCTCTCCCCCTTCTGCCCATGGACCACAGAGACCACGTGCTCTGGTCCAGCGTGAGAAACAGCGGAGCCCATCACCAGCCAGGGCGGATCAGTGGTTCCAGCTTGGTGGCTCTAAGAGGGCACGATCCCCACAGCCTCGCTGCTACTTCATTTGTCCCACCCTCCTGGTTTCAGCTGGGATAGAGTTAATTTTATTTTATTTTTTTTCCTAGTGGTTGCGGTGTATCAGATTTGGCACGCAAGGACTATCAATAATGCATATTATTTTAGTTGTTGCCAGGTGATGTTTATGTTTTTCAAGGACTTTTTTCAGCGTCCCATAGAAGCTGAGAAGGAGCAGAGACAGAGCGATGGAACGGCCACTGGAATATTCCGTACATAGACGACATGCTCAGTAAATAAACGGGTTTAGCCAGAGGGGGGTACCCTCGATCACTGCTCAGGGTGGTGCCAATTCACCAACTTACCAGGTGGTGAGAGTGACGTATGTCTTGTATATTTATTTATTCTCTTACCGTTATTATTATTGTTGTTGTTGTTATTATTCCTTTTCTGTTATTGTTCTATTAAACTCTCTCTATCTCAACCCACAAGTTTTTTTCTCGCTTTCCCCCTTTTGGGGGAAGAGGGAGAACTATGCGAGGGGGTGGTCCTGGTTGCCGGCTGGCGTTGAACCACGACACCCACCACCCTCCAACACCAACCAGGAGCGACCGGAGCATCCCAGAGCCACGTCCTCAGGAAAGTAGGGTGAGGGCCACAACTGAAGGCTGGCACCTCCAGCAAGAGCAGCACAGGGAAATGCTGCAAGGTGGAGGAAACGTGGTCCCTCTGACCCCAATTTCAAATGCATTTATTTTTTTAATCTTAGGTTGCAGCAAACAGGACCACACCACCAGGCTGGGCTGAGCAGAAACGTGAGGAGCTGCTGGAAGTCATGAGATGCTCCAGCCAGGCAATGCAACACCCAGAGATGCCAAGCCATGCCCCAGATCCCTGGATTTCACATTACCGATGTATTTATGTCACCCCATGCCTGGATTTACTGGGTTTATAAAGCAGGACAGCGCTTTTATCCTTGGTCTCCAGGTGGGGAACCAAGGCGGTGTCCTTAGTTAAGGTTCCATCGAGGGTCTGCAGCAGAACAGGCAACTGAACCCACATCTCCTGAATCCATCCCAACCAGTGGGCAGCTCTCTCATGTATATGCAATTTATGTTTGACTCTCTCCTCAGGGACTCATCTCCTATCTTCCCCCTTTAATTATAAAAATTAGTAGGTTTGAGGTATATTTGAGGGGTTTTCTTTTCCTGTGTTGACAAAGCGCAATACTTGATGACTCTAACCCCAAATTCTCTGTGACACAGATACCCTGGCAATTATAAAATACTTCCCAGCTCGCTCCATAAACCCCTTTGCTGTTGCTATTAGTATGCATTAACATTTTATTGGTGTTACAGGATGAAACATCCAGTCTTGCAGCTCCAGTGGGCTTGGGGATTTCCAGCATCCTGCAATATGTATCCGTGCAGAGGAAATTAAAATGTGGATGGATCAGCAAGATACAGTCAAATCCTCTACAGTAATTTGGAGAAGACTAAACTCTGGTGCTAGTGGAGCATATTCCAAGCTATCTAATAGAGAGCTGATGATCTCCGAAACAGCCTTTTTGTAAGTTTTATTCTTGCCTACAAGGGAATTTTTTCAAAGGGGAGATGTAATACCTAAACTAATATTTTTAAAGGGATATGTGCTCTGAACATGGAAAAGTAAGACCCTTTACAAAGCAGTCGCTTTCAGTGATCAGCTCGTACCCAATAAAAGAATACGCTCCAGTATCTTCTAATCGAGCTGGAATTTCTTTCTAACCATCACACCAGGCAATTTTAGGTAGTTCGTAGCCATTATAGGACATATCAGCTCTTGGGAACATTGGCTGCTTTGCTCTTTTAGCAATAGTACAACATATATTTCCTTCAGCAGCGTTACCCCTTCTCGCTGAAACCCAAAGCGCCGGGTCTACACGAAGGCTGCAGAAGAACAGTGAACCTCATCAACTCTGCAGACATGAAGCCTCCTACAACCACACAACCATTCACCAGGCTGGGGTCCAGCACCACAGACCTCACCATCTCCGAAAAAAACAACCTTTTTCCACACATGAAGCTGGGAGGAATCCACCTCGACTTGCGCAGTGCAATCTGCTTGGGTTTCTCTCTCCCAGGTGTCTTAGAAACAGAAGAGCTGATAAGGAACTGCTCCTCTGCTTTCTCTCCTTCCTCCATTTACAGGCTCAGCAAATCCTTGAGCACATCCTTAATCCATTTTTGTAAAAGGAAGGGAGAATGTGCTCAGGAGGACTTAAACAGGCACCTCGGTGCCCGCTGGATCCGGGCCCCACAGCGCTGGTCCCGCAGGACCCCACTCCTGGGTGTGCACACAGCGAGCATTAAGGAGCCCAAATTCTGATGAGGGATTTCGATGTTATTTATTATTTGTGTTACAGTCGCAACTGGGAACACGGGGAGTGACTCGTTCCAATTTTAGCGACAACTGTATTTACGCCCTGCGTAGAGCCAACCGATGTAGACATTCCCGAGCCCAGGCTTTTTATAGCAAGCAGAAGCACCCGCTCCGCCCCCTCGGAAGCCTCTTCCAACCTCCGAAGCCTGCTCACAGCCTCACGCTCTCCACAACAAGAATATCTCCAAGCTGGAGGTGCCCATCACGGCTCAGCCCTCGCTAGATCCCACGTGGAGGCAGCCCTTTTTCAATTTGGCTCGTCCTAGTTTTGAAGTTTGGCACAATTCTTACAAGATCAGTCCAGGGAAAGACGTCTCTGTCCCCAGGATGCTCAAGGAGCTTGTTGCGATGTCCATGGGAAGAGTGCTCATCCACCAAAGGGGAAGCAACCTTAAAGGATGAAGATCTCTCCTTCTGGCTATGAGGGCATGAAATGACCTCCAAAAGCTCTGTTAAATTCTGCTTATGAGCCAGGAGAGTCCTTGTTGAAGTAGCAACGAGATCCTCATGAGCTTCTCAACCATAGACAGTTCCTACCAGCATGTTGGCAGCAGGAGAGGTTACATTAGCAGTTATCCTTAACCACCAAGTCGACCTTCTCCCACCCATTTCTGCCTCCTTTCCTCTCTCAGGAAGAAAGTCAAGGCAGTCCCAAGAACACAGTGCGCTGCCCAGGGCTCTTGTGTGGTTCAACTGCATGTTCCTTGGGATACAAAGCACATCTTCGTCCTGGAAACTGCCAGCTGAGATTTTGCTGCTCAACCAAGGCTGGTCCTGCAGTGGGGACTTCTTTGTTTATTTAATAGCAGGAACCCAGCACTACGTAATGGAACTGAGCCGCACACCAGGGACAAGTTAATACAGCAACAATGGCATGAAACAGTTCTATTTTTTATTCTTTTACTACTATCACGGCACGAGGCTGCTTCTCTTAACTCTTACTTCATTTACTACCAGCTGCCATGAACGATCATTTATAAAGGAGGACTGAGAAGAAAGAGACAGGGGAAGGTTGACGGCGATTTGCAAAAGGCGCCCTGTGTAAAGGCAACAGCTGTTAAACAGAAACACAAACTGCCCTACGTATTGCAGCCCCGAAGGATCCAGCTCTGAAAACTGAATTTAAAAACACTGAGCTTGGTCAGTGGGCTGAGCGGGAAGATGGTGAGAAACCCACACTACGTCTGCTTCCCCTTCACCGCACGTCATGTTCACCAAGGGACACGCTCAAGACGAATTCAAGTGCCTTCAAAGAAAACATCTGTGATCCAAGATGACATTTCTGCTCCCCATCCATCCCTCCACGCTGCTGCTGCTTTTAGCAACATGCACTCACACAGTTGGCCTGCGTTGACGGAGAAGATATAAGCCAGTGACAAGAAAACTAGCATCAGCTAAGCACATCTACACTAGCTCCAACTGCTCAGGAGAAGGTCCAGGTATCATTTTCTATATAAATCCAACCAAGCTGCTGAGCTAAACTGATGCTGGACGTCCTGAGTCAGCCCCTGCAGCAGGACAGGACAAACATCTGAAGGAAATGGTTCCAGTTCTGCCCCTGCCTCAGAAACAAGGCTCAAACATCCTTTGGTTTGTTTGAGTGTCTCTGATCTTCAAGAGGTATTTGCTGGCCTAGGCACAGGCTTCGCACATCACCTACCTGCCAAATCCAAGCTGGGAGAGAGGGGGGTGGACACAGCAAAATAGTTAAATAAATAAATAAAACATACTGTACCACAGAAAGACACCCTGGAAGGATACAAAGACAGACCGGATACACTCGCTTCATGCAGTTAAACAATGAGTCAATTTTGGTGCAAGCAAGAGATCAACCACCGACAGGGCAAGTGCCTCCACAAAGCCTCTTCCCTCGGCCGAAGGCTCTGGCCATCGGCTTCTCTGGCTCTGCTCCCAACGCGGGAGCAAACCCCAGTCCCAGACAGACCAACACAGTCACCGGTGCAAAACACAGAGACTTTAATTAAAACCACAATGTGGGAGGAGGTGTGGGAGTGCTGCTTCAGATATCGAGCACCCCTGGGTGCTGCTACGTGTGTGGACCCACCAGGAGAGGAGCAGAGCCCCGAGAACCAGTGATGGACGCCGGTGGGAGTTGGAGGAAGGCAAGCAGCCGACTGCCATGTGACAAGGGCACATCCCAAGCGTGCTGATAAGATTCAAACAAGAATTAGCTGCTTAAAGTCCAAAAAAATCCCTAGCGGGACAGACATGCAGACTCCAGCAAGCAAGAAACACTGAGCTCTACGTAAGCCTCTTCCCACCTCCTCGGCAGGTCCCAAGCCCAGGGACACCATTCCCAGGGAGCAGTGGCTGCAGCTACAGGGTAAGGAAGCACCTCCCCACCCTTTTTTGGTGCTGTATTTCCCATTCTTGGTGTGTCCCTCCCATGCATGGATGTTGACATTTCCACCCATCCTTTTGCATGGAAGCCCCACTCCATAAGATGACCAGGACAGATGCATTCCCAACCCTTGGGAAACCACGGGCTTTAGCTCAGCCATTGCCAGCCAGATGTTGCACAGCCATTTAAAGTACGGTGACAGTTGCCAAAAGCCACACAGCAACACAAGGGGACACAAGCCTGGGGTCTCCGTTCCAGGCGCTGGCTGCTCAACTGCTCCACCGGAGATGGACTCATCAAGTCCCAACAAGCAGACAGATCTCCAGCACCATCCCCAGAGTGGATCTGCTTGGAAACCCAAGACAAAACACACATCCCATTTAGGAGTAAAACAAGACTTAACTCCAGTCTTCTATTTTCATTTAAAATGCAAGTTTATAGAATTGTTTCAGGCAGGTCAAAAGATCCTTGCCCGCTCCTGCCCAGGGCCACACCAGAGCAGACAGGACAGTAGCAGCGCTGGAAAGCTCTGCTTTAGCTCTGCAGACACCTGGGGTCTCACCGCCTCTTAAATTTAGATTCTTTTCTTGCTCTCCCTCCCCTGAGCGCCTGCGAGATCCTTTACAAGAGGGAGGGAGTAGGTCTGGCAAAAAGAAAATTGGAAAAAAAAAATAAAAAATCACAAGCTGGCTTGTTTGTTTGTTTGCTTGTTTTTCCTTTCTCCCCAACAGTAAAGCAGCGCAGCAGCAAAAGCCAAGCAGCCTAGCTGGGGGCAGCCCCATTGCCCCCTCCGTGGTCTATGGGAGTGCCACAGAAAGGATCCCTGCTGCCCCGACCCCCAGCAAACACCAGATCAGAGCCCTGTCCCTCCCCACACCCAGCCTGGGAAACCCAAGAAGAAACATCCCCTCTCCAGCTGCAAAGTTGTGGACCACCTTGGTCAAGACACAACCGCTCATCTCTCAAACCCAGCACCAGCAGTTCTTGCCCTCCTGGTGATGCTGCTGGCATGAGGCACGTCCCCATTCACCCATCTGCCTTCAAGACGCCACTGCTGGTGGCACTGGAAGCATGGTCCCTCTGCCCGAGGTCCAGCACAGCAACACCAGCAGGGAATGACAAAGGCAAAGAGCTTTCTCCAGGTATAACCCGCTGTCCTGGGCTATTTATGCTTTTTGTTTCCAGCGCAGGTATATAAATGCAGGCAAAGCTGCATGCTTGCCCCCCCATGCTGCTTTTGCTCTGGGGATGCCTCCCTAAAAGAGCTGGGGAACATGCTGCTTCGTGGGGAAACCCCTTTGCTATGGGGCTGCCGCTACAATTTATGACCAAGCAGTAGCAATCACGGTCACCTTGTGCCACTGAGGCCAGCCCAGCCCTGGGGCAGCAAAGCACAGAGGAGGAAACAGGGAGTGCAGAGGGCAAGTTGGACCCAACGATGAATGTGTGTGAACATGTGAGGTTTTGTGCCCGTTAAGAGGGAGCCTGAGCAGGCGCCGCTCGAGCAGTGTCTTTGCATAGCTGTTCCCACAGAGCCGGGTCCCTCTGGGGACCTTGTCTCCGGCTCCAGAGCCAGCTCAGACCCCCCACAGCCCAGGAGGTTCCCAGCTTCACCCGAGAGAAGAAGCAGTGGTGGGAAAGGAAGACCCAGGGAACCTTGCAGAAGAGATGGAGGGAGGAGGGAGGGGGTTTTCCTTACCCAGAATAAGGGAGAGATGGCACCCTGCGCTTCCAGAAACCCACAGACCTTCCCTACAACTTCCTCTACCCATTTCAGACCCCCGGCGCAAGCAGAGGTAGCTGCCTACAGGCACGTGCAGGCTCACACCTCACCCCTCGCAGTGGTTTCCCAAACCAAACAGCAACAGGAAACTTCAATGAAATTCAAAAGGGAAATTGCAGTTACCACTGCCCAACACATACACGCGTGCCTTCCTCCCCTCCACACCCCCTTCCTCCCAGGGAAGGGAAGCAGAGGAGCCTTCGCTGCAAGGCAGCCCCTACTCAAACCCCATTCACATGCCCAGAGCCGTAACAGGGCAGTCACGCTGCCCGTGGACGCAGCAGAGCGGAGAAGCACAGCCCTGGCTTGGTCGCTGGCGAGACGTCCCCGAGCTGGGGACGTGCAGGAGGAGCCGCTGCGGGTCCCGTCTCCCGTGCAAGGCCAGCGAGTGCTTTGGATCCGTGGTTGCCGATGAGGATGTGAAGGAATGAATGGGCTGTGTCTAACGGGCGAGGTGATGAGGAGGGGGTGAGGGGAGGAGGAAGAGCGTCGCGCTATGCCTCCGCTGCCTCGACTCCTCCCGCGGCCTCCTTAGGACGTCACAGGCTGGATGGGGAGCAGGCTGCCGAACTTAAAGTGCTGGATCACAGGAAACTTCTCCAGGCACTGCAGGAGGGGAGATAAAAGAGAGGTGAATTCAGGAGACATTTCCACCTTACGCATGCAACCGGAGCTACATCCTGCCTCCGGGGCCAGGAGGCAACGAGCTCGGGACCACTCGACTCGGCTACAGGCAGAGGGATCAGTCCCACGTCTCCCCCCCGACGTTCCTGTCAGGGTCCTCAGGCCAGAAACACTTTATAACCCCATCCCCTCCCCTTCAGCCAGAGCCTTTTTCTTGCTGAAATTCAGGCCTGGAGCACAAGCAAAAGAGGTGTGTTTATGTCAGCAGCTTTCTCTCTCACCACCTCTCCTTGCTTGAGCTGGTTTCTTTGAAGAGCTTCACCCTACAAACACTTTGAGAACTGCAGAAACCCCCCGGGGAAGAGACTCCCTCCCCAGAATGGTGCCTACGCTCTGGGTTCAAGGCACCATCCTGCATCTGCAAGGCACTGCCCGAACTGCTCCAGATTTTCAGGTCTTTGACAGACAAGCACCAGCGATTTTGTTGCCATAGTTTATGGCCTGATCCTGTTCCAAACAACCCCTCACCCCTGAAGTTCCCACCCCCCATTGCAGACCTATGACAGGGGGAATGCGGATCACAGATCAGTCATATACGTCCCCTACAAGGCAGCTTAGCTCAGAGCTGCTTCCTCCAGGCTCTGCACAAGGAGAGCTGGGCTGCGAGGGCACAGCTCCTTCTGCTCACCATCCCACCAGGGCAAGAAGGTCAGTGACTGTGGTCAATAACCACGTCAAAGTTTGCCAGCACTCGCCCGGCAGAGCCACTCAGAGCTCTGGGTTTTTTGAGTCATTGCAGATTCCAACTGCCCAAAACTCAGAAAGAGCACGGAGCAGACTCACCTCCAGACACACAAACCTCAGCAGTACGTGAGCACCAACCCAGCAGCTGCATCTACACTAACATCACCCATGGTAGTTGTGCTAAACAAGGGCCATCGACCACCTCACTGTGGTGCAATGGGGACTCGCCTACCAGGAGGCATGGCTGGTGAGATGGCGGCCACCTCCTCGCTGCAGGCAGAAGGGCAAGTTCTTCCCTCCCTAGACAGCACGATATGAAGAGGAGAAAGAAAGCCAAGTGCCCTATGTCTTGAGAGGACAGCCCTTCCCCGGTGCCCAGCTGAGGCATGGGTCTACTGATGGTGGTCTACAGGAGATGAGAAGTACATATAACCAAAGCACAACCAACAGGAGTCCATCTAGTCCCAGCAATTCCTTGGCACAAAGAGCATCTGCTCAGAGCCAGGGTGGACAGTACACTGTGCCAGGCAGGTGCCCAGCTCCCCACGAGCTGCAGAGCCATCAGCAGGAGGGCGTCAAAGCCACTCTGGCTCCTGCCTGTAACCAGCAGCCTCCC